>RJWT010028105.1:0-15298 GCA_004365215.1 Cuniculus paca
TTTTTTCTTATCGTTTTGGACAATTCAATCATTTGATGTTTGGCGCGCCCCCCCATGTCCATTGGATCTGCTTTGGGCTAATTGAGTTTTGGGAAACATTTTGTGGTCCTTTCTCCTGCATTTTCTCTCTCTCTCTCTCTGTGTGTGTGTGTGTGTGTGTGTGTGTGTGTGTGTATGTGTACACCACTAAGTGTTAAGGATCAACTGGAGTGTAAAGAGTCAATAGTATGGAAATCTCTTTGGCTAGTTTTTGCTTTTCTAGTGATGTGATCTTAGCTTTCTTTGTTTCTTTCTGTTATCTGCCTTTTTGACCTACTCAGTTTAACAGGATTAGACCTGGCTACAGCTTTCCATGGATAATTCAGTCTTCGTGTGTGGTTGCCAGTCCCTATCATGCCATCTTCTAACTCCTTTTGTATAGTTTCTTAATCTAGTATGTTTGTGCACATAGCATGATCTCTTGCCTCTTATGTAATTTAATATAAGTTGTAAGATGACTCCATATAATCTTTGTCAAGCAGGGCTTATATATAACATCTTTATACTTCATTACAGTACCATAGTTTGATTCATTCCTGGGAACTCATTTCATAGGTTTTTGCATTGGAAAGAAAATTTCTAGGTTTTTCTTTGGGGAAGGATGCTTTTAGTGAATGGTAGCTATGCAACAATTACTATGAAAGAAAAATGAGTGAGACCAACCTAGGGGACAAAAAATATTATATTTTCTCCATGTACCTGGCCTTAAACTGGTCTTTTCCTCATTACTCACAGAGAACAAGGATTAGATATGTGATTTGAGCAGAGAATTGGATCCAGTTTCTGGATTACTAGGAAAACTCACAGTTACCTGCAGTGGCAGAATTGTGAACATGAACCCATGAAAACAAAAACTATTGAAGACTAGAGTTCTTGTGAATCTGATGTACAGAAAAATGGAGCAGCTCTCAAGAGCTTCATTCATGATTTTCTCTTGAAAGCTGTGCTGTGTGTTGGTGGCTACAGAGATCAAAATGAAAAGAGCAGATCATAGCAGTCTAAAAGGTACAGAAATGTGATTGGGGCTACTATGCTCATTAGTGGAATCTTTGAAAGTAGCATATATTTTCAAGGAGTAGTCAGTCATTAGCCAGCGGTGGTGCTGCAAGTCTAATTACAGCACTCTGGGAGGCTGAGGAAGGAGTACCACAAATTGGAGCCCAACCAGTTCTGCTAGATGATAACCTGTATAAAAAAATAACCAGGAATGTAGTAAAGGGTAAAGGCACTAGGTTCAATTCAATACCAATAGAAAAAGAAAATAGTTGATCATGAATCTCCTTTACATGAGCTTCTATGTTTAAAGCAGAGTCCTTCATTCCTGAGTATCCAGGAGAGAACACTTCCCATTCCGAACTACACATCCCAGAAAGAATTATCCTCACCTTCCACTGGTTCCTACAGTGCACAGGGAAAGACTTGTGTTTTTCATTTTTGTTCAATCTAGCTAGAAAAGGCAGGGGCACGGGAACTTTAAGCACCTGCTTGGAAGATGAATTCATGCAGTATTTTGAAATTCTTAACCTCTGATGCTACAGATTCAGTCAGTTGTTGATGCATTTAGCAACCCAGTATCCCCAGCTCCTGCAGCCTGCAGGGCCCTGTGCTTGGGAGGAGAGAGGGCTTCTCTCTATGCCTAGATTAGATTTTTCTGTATAGCTTCCATTACTGTATTTTCTGTATCAATCATGATCCAGCAAAAAATTGACCCAGCCCCAGGCTCCTCAGTTAATTGATGAAATAATTAGGAACTGCAGGTGTGGTAAGATGTAGTCAAAGCATGCTTTATAGAAATGAAAGCCAGGAGTAAATCCCAGATGTTCTGACCCCTTGGGCCTTAATCACTTCCCTTGTTGCTAGTGTTATACCCAGACTTAAAGCAGAGGTTTATTTTGGTTACAGCTTATGACATTCAGTTCCTATTCTGCTGGCTCCAAGGCAGAGCCGAATGGCAGAGAGATGCAGCAAGGGGGAAGTTGGTCATGGCCTGACAGACAGTAAAGGGAGAGAGAGGGGGAGAGACAAGGAAGGAGATGGGGGCTGGGAGGGAGAGAGGAAGAGAAAGAGAGAGAGAGAGAGAGAGAGAGAGAGAGAGAGAGAGAGAGAGAGAGAGAGAATGAGTCAAAGAAGAAGCTGGCTTTCCAGGCCATGCTCGTAGTGACCCACATCTTCTGGTCAGACTCCACCTCCTAACAGTAAGTCACCATAAACCCCGTAATCCAATCACCTTCCAAAAACCCCATATATAAGTGCACAGGGCTCTTGCAGGACACCTAAATGTGAA
The DNA here is from genome assembly GCA_004365215.1 of Cuniculus paca. Taxonomy (NCBI): domain Eukaryota; kingdom Metazoa; phylum Chordata; class Mammalia; order Rodentia; family Cuniculidae; genus Cuniculus; species Cuniculus paca. The sequence continues at coordinate 2,324 of RJWT010028105.1, forward strand.
CCATATCACGTGGACAATCGATTTCTCCACAGACACTGCAAAGCAGAATCCAGAGTAATGGAAGGAGGTTTCATGTCGAATTAAACTAAATGTATTATTTAGTTAGATATGTGTTTTTGGATAAACTTAAAAATATAAGCATGAGATAAAAATGGGGCACACACATAATTTCATGGCTTACATATGACAACTAATATTTAAAATTTTGGGAGTACATGTATATAGTCATATTTTTCTATGAAAAGGAATCATTATATATCTAATATTTATTAACATGGTTTTCTCTCTCTACATTATATAGAGTTAGGTACTTCCAAGCCAGGCAACCTATTAAGGGGATAATTTTAAGTGATGGCCTCATTTCTTTATGTGAATTGAAAAACAGATCACTTTTTTAAGTGTTATTTTTAATTATTGTAGGCAATTTTATTTGAAACAAGGTGTCACTGTGTAGTCTAACCCAGCCATGAATTCACTGTGTATACTCAGTTGACCTTCAACTTGCTATGATTCTCTTGCCTCAGCCTCTCTAGAACTGGTATAGGAATGTACCACCATGCCTGGTAGACAACGTTTTTAAAGAACACCATTAAGTTACAGTTTTACTGGAAAGACAGTTGTCTGAAAAAGGCCAGATATATGTTACTGAATGCCTATTTCCATCAAGACACTTTTCACCAAAGTGTGATGTCAACAGTGGCTTATTGATGATACTGATTTACCATTACCTCATCAGTTATGGAAATTATTACTATTTTTTATTTTATGGAAAAAAGGTAAAACAAAATTTCATAACAAGATTATAGGAGAATACAAATAGTTAATACACTGCATATTATAATCTTTAGTTACTCAGAGTACAAAATATGGACATAAAAATTTCTCCAGTCAGTATTAGTGCAAACCTTCCTTTTCTATGAACTTAAGATACACTAATAGTATAACTAACTTACATTTTTTTCCTCCCTTTTCTCTTCCTCCCTTTCCTCTTTCCCCCATCCCAGTTCCTTTTTCCTTTTTAATAATTTCTTCCCATTTCACAATCTCTATTGCACATTTCAGACCTTATTTACTCGTTCAGTTTCTCACACCAGGGAGAAAATATGATGTTTACACATGTGAGTCTGATTTATTTAAGTAAAGAGTATGACTTCAAATTGCATCCATTTACCTATAAAAGTCTCAAGTTTATCCTTCTTTATGGCTGAGTAGTACTTCATTGTATAAATATCACATCTTTTTTATTCATTCCTCCCTTGATGGGCATTTGAATTTTTTCTAAGAGTTGGGTGTTATAAATTGTGCTACTATAAACATGGGTGTACATATATCACTGTGGTATGATGTTTTGAATTCTTCTGGGAAGATACTCAGAAGAGGAATAGCTGGGTCAAATGGGACCTCTAATTCTAGTTTTTTGAAGAATCTCTACACTGATTTCCACAGTGGCTACACCAGTCTACACTCCCACCAACAGTGGAGAAGGGTTCCTTTTTCCCCACAGCTCCTCAAGCATTTTTTATTGGTTGATTTCCTTCTTTTATTTTAAAACAAAAAAGATAAAAGAATGATACAGAATTTCAAAATGAAATAATACAATGTTAACAGCGGTTAATATATTGTGTATTTTTATCTTCAAAGTAGTTGCTCAGATTATAAGATTTTGGCATGAAAAATGATCAAACAATGAAGCACAAACCATTTTATTTGATGAACTAACAGAGATTAGTAGTATAATTATCTATTTTGTGCATATATAAAATCTTTTACTTTTTTTCTTTTCTACTCCCCCCTATTCCAGTTGTTCTTTTCTTTTGAGAAGTTTCATCCCCTTTCACTTTCACCATATCTATTTGTATGTATTTGATCTTATTTACTCTTTCAGTTTTTTTTTTACACTAGGGAGACAATATAATGTTACACATCCTAGTCTGATTTATTTCACTTATGAGTATGGTCTCTAGTTGCATTCATTTACCTGGCAGAAGCCTTGAGTTTATCCTTCTTTATAGCTGACTAGTACTCCATCATATAAAATACCACAGTTTTTTTTATCCATTCCTGGGGTGATGGGCATTTGTGTTGTTTCCAAGATTTAGCTATTACAACCCACATATATCGCTGTGATATGATGTTTTCATTTTCTGGGAAAATACCTAGAAGGAAAATTGCTGGATCAAATGAGACCTCCAATCTTTTTTTTTTTTTTTTGAGGAATTGTTGCACTGATTTCCACAGTGGTTGCATCAGTCTACACTCCCACCAACAGCAGACAAGGGTTTCTTTTTCTGCACAGTCCCGCCAGCATTTGTTATTGGTTGATTTCTCGATGACAGACATTCTTTCTGGAGTGAGATGGAATTTAAGTGTTGTTTTAGTTTGCATTTCTCTAATGACCAGTGATGTTGAACATTTTTTCATATATTTATTGGCAATTTATATTTCTTCATCTCAAAAGTGTGTGTTCATCTCAGTTGTCCATTTTGAATTGGGTCTTTGAATTTGGGGGCCTGATTTTTTCAATTCTTTATGTGTTCTAGATAGAAGACCTTTGTCTGAGGGACAGTTGGCTAAAATTTTTTCCCATTCTGTGTGTTGTCTTTTCATTCCATTGGTGATTTCTTTTGAAGAGCAAAAACTTTTTAATAAGATGAGATCCCAGTTGTTGATTCTTTGAAGTACTTCTCATGCAGTTTGGATTTTTTCATGAACTCTCTGTCTACTCCTATGTCTTCAGGGTTTCTACCTAACTTGTCTTCCAGCAGAGTCACTGTTTCTGTTTTAATATTTAGATCTTTGCTCCACATTGACTTTAGTTTAGTGTATCACAATAGACAAGGGTCTAATTTTAGTCTTCAGTGTGTGGAAAGCCAATTTTTCTAGCACCATTTATTAAAGAGGCTATCTTTCTTCCAGCGAAAGAGTTTGGCAATGCAGCTTCTAATGTATTCCACTGATTCTCAGGTTTTGTTGCCAGTACGATGCCAATTTTATCACAGTAGCTTTGTAGTATAATTTTCAGTCAGGGATTGTCATGCTTATTACCTTGCCTTTGTTGCCCAGCATTGCTTTTGCTATTCTAGGTCTCTTCTGCTTCTGAATGAATTTTAGGAATGTTTTCTCTAGATCTGTGAGGTATGATAATGGTATTTTTATTGGGATTGCTTTAAATGTGTATGGCAGGTTGGCCATTTTTACAATGTTGACTCTTCCTATCCATGAGCTAGGAATATCTTTCCATTTTCTGATATCTTCTTCAGTCTCCTTTTTCAAAGCACTGTAATTTTAAATATATAGATCATTTACTTCTTTTGTTAGATCGATTCCTAAGTATTTCCTTTTTCTGGATGCTATTGTGAAAGATGTGATTATCATAATTTCTCTCTCAGTGAGTTTGTTGTTTGTGTACAGGAATGCTATTATTTTTGCATGTTGACTTTATAGTGAGCTATGCTGCTGAATTTGGTTATTTACTCTAGTAGTCTTTTTTGTTGAGTTTTTGTGGTCTTCTATGCAGAGTATCAAGTCATCTGCAAATGGTAAGTTACCTTCTTCCTTTCCTGTTTTTATTCCTTTTTTTCTTCACTCTTGTCCTATTGCTCTGGCTAATGTTTCCAGAGCTATATTGTATAGCAGTGGTAATAATGGACATCCTTGTCTTGTTCCTGATTTTAGAGTGAAATCTTTGAGTTTTTGTCCATTTGGTGTGAGGTTGGTTGTTGGTTTGTCATAGATTGCTTTTATCAGATTGAGGTGGAGACAATCTACTCCAATTTTCTCTAGGGTTTTTACCATGAGTGAATGTTGGATTTTCTCAAATGCTTTTTCTGCAACTACTGAGATGATCATGTGATTCTTGTCTATTGATGTGGTGTATTACATTTTATTGATTTGCATATGTTGAACAATCCCTGCATTCCTGGGATAAATCCCACTTGGTTATGGTGTTTAGTCTTCTTGATGATTTGCTGCATTCTGTTTGCTTGTATTTTACTGAAGATTTTTGCATCTATGTTCATTAGGGAGATTGGCCAATAGGAGTCTTTTTTTGGTTGGGTCTTTCTCTGGTTTTGGTATCAGAGTAATTCTTTCCTAAAGGAATGGATTAGGGAGAATTGTTTCCCTTTCAATTTCATTAAAAAGATTGAGGACTATTGGAGTGAAATTTTCTCCAAGTTTCTTAGAGATTTCAGCCATCAATCCATGAGTATCTGGGCTTTTCTTTGTTGGTAAGTTTTTAATTACACTTTCTATTTCAATACCTGATATTCAGTTATTCAAAAATATTTATATCTTCTTGATTCAGCTTTAGTGATTCATACATTTCTAGGAATATATCCATTTCTTCTGTGTTTTCCATCCCATGTGAGTAAAGGTTTTCAAAGTAGATATTGATGATCTTCTGCATTTCCACAGGATCCGTAGTGATATCACCCTTGTGATTCTTCATTGCATGAATTTGAGTTTTTTCTTTCCTTTTCTTTATAAGGTTGGCTAGGAGTTTATCAAATTTTTATTCATTCAAAGATCCAACTCTTCTATTTATAAATTTTTTGTATTGTTTTCTTAGTCTGAATTGCATTACTTTATGCTCTGATCTTTATGATTTTATACCTTATATGAGCATTGGTCTTCACTTGCTCTTTTTTTCTAGAAGCTTGAGGTGTAGCATTAGTTATTAATTTTTGCTTTCTCTGTTTTCATGATGCAAGAATTCACTGCTATATATTTCCCTCTTAGAACTGATTTCATTGTGTCCAACAGGTTCTGGTAGGTTGTATCTCCATTTTCATTTGATTGTAGATTTTTAAAATTTTTTCTTTAATTTCACCAGTGACCCACTGGTTGTTCAAGAGGGTGTTACTTAATTTCTGTGCATTTATGGAATTTTCGCAGTATTTTGCCAGTGATTTCCAGTTTCAGTGCTCTATGGTCAGATAATATGCATGGGATAATTTCAATTCCTTTGCATGTTCTATGAGCTAGTATGTGTCTATTTTAGAGAATGTCTTGTGTGCTGCTGAAAAGAATGTGTATTCTGATTTTGCTGGGTGGAACATTCTGTAAACATCTATTAAGCACCTTTGTTCACATTCAATTCAGTTCTGTTATTTAATTGCTGAGTTTTTGTCTAGTTAATATATCTCTTTGTGACAATGGGGTATTAAGGTCCTCCATTAAAGTTGTGTTATTGTTTATAAGATTTTTCATGTCTGTCTATATTTGTCTCATATAGGTGGGTGCTCTTATATTTGGTGCATATATACTTATGATTGTTATCTCTTCCTCTTGAATCTTCTCCCAAATAAGCATGTAGTAACTTTCTTTATCCCTTTTGATCATCTTTGGTTTGAAGTTCACATTGTTTGCAAACAAAATAGCAATGTTTGTTTTTTTCTAGGTTTCTGTCATGGAGTATTGTTTTCCATCCTTTGACTTTCAGTGTATGTTTTTTTTTGAGTTAAATGTGTTTCTTGTGTGCAGCATATTGTTAGATCTTGTTTCTTGATCCATTCTGTCAATCTGGTTTTTTCTGTTTGGTGAATTGAGGCCATTTACACTGATGGTTATATCTGATATGTATTGGCTCATCTTTGTCATGTTGTTTTTCTGTTGTTGGTTTACTGCTTTTCCCCTGTGTTTAATTGCTTGCCCTGCCTGGTGGTTTCTTTCTGTTGTTGTTCTGGGAATTGCGGTAATTTTTATCTCTATATAGAATGTATTTTAACACTCTTTTTATGGTTGGCTTGGTGAACATGAATTTCTTCAGTAGTTGTTTGTCATGGAAGTACCTTATTTCTCCATTAATTTTCAAAGATAGTTTTGCAGGGTACATCAATCTGGGTAGGAAGTTGTTTTCTTTCAGGGCTTGAAATACTTTATTCCAAACTCTTCTTGACTTGAGAATTTGTGTTGAGAAGATGGCTGTGATTCTAATGTGCTTTACTTGATAGGTGATCTGTTTTTTTTTCCTCTAACAACTTTTAATATTCTGTTTTTGTGCTGAAATTCTGGTGTCTTGATTATTATATGTCTGGGTGTAGATTTGTTTTGGTCATGGCTGTTTGGAGTTGTCTGTGCCTCACTTATCTGTATATCAGATTCTGTTCCCATGCTTGGGAAATTTTCTGCTGTTACTTCTGCAAATAGTTTTTTTTTTTTAATGTCATTTGTGTTGACTCCTACTTTTTCATTGACACCTATCATACTTATATTGGTTTTCTTTGCAATATCTTGGAGTTGTTGAGTTGTTATTTCATGGTCCTTTGTTATTTTTAAAAGAGCTTTCTTTTCATGATTGCTAGCTTTGATTCTGTCTTCAAGGTCTGAAAGTCTAACTTCAGTTTCATTCAAGCCACTTTGTCAGTTTTCAATGGAATTTTTAATGTCCTTGATATCTCTTTGAATCTGTTTCATGCATTGTATTTTTTTCCTATATTGTTTATTCAAGTTTTCCATCATTTTTCTATGCTTCTGTATCTTTTTAATCTATGTCTTCTCTAGCTATGCTGAGCAATTCCTTCATGAAGGTTGTCATTTCTTTTTTTACCTGTGAGATTATTTCTGATCTAATTTCCTCTATAGCTTTGTGTATGTTTCTTTATTTTACTTGCTATCTTTTCAGAAATTTCAGGTGTGTTTCTTCCAATGTTTTCTATGTCAATGTGTCCTGTGCTTGTTCCAGAGGGGCTGGAGGTCTGAGGTTACATTTAGATTTTTCATCTTGTGATTTTTCACTTCTTCATTTATATTTCAGTCTTTTCTACCCCACTAGTATCAATTGTCTATCATGTGCATCATCGTCAGGGTTCTACTGTGTGGTGTTCAACCCAGTTGCCAGGTCCCACAGTGTAGGGTCAGGGCCAGTCACCTGAATTCCTCCTGCATGGACAGTTGGGTGAGTTCCTGATCTTTCTTGGGCTGACTTGTCTAGGAGTATTGATGTGAAGCAACCTTTAACTTGCATTGTTACTGTAGCTTCAGACTTTTCCAGGTCTCCAGACCCACCTGCCCATGGTGTGTGTCCCAGCTGGGGCTCTACTGAGTCATTGGGGGTCTTGCAGGACTTGCTGGGTTCCTTCAGGTGGGGGAGGCCTCCCTTGCACTCTTGGTGGCCCACTCAGGATCCTCCAGGTGGACTGAGTGCTTAACTGTGCTTTTGCTGTCCTGCTGAGGTCTTTTGGTGGGGGAGGGATCATCAAGGTCCTCTGGATGGAGGCATGGGTCACTGATGATCCTGCCTGGCCTGCTGAGATTCTCCCAGTGACTTGGTTGATTTCTTGATTAGAGCCATTCTTTATGAAATGAGATGGAATCTCAGTCTTGTTTTAATTTGTATCTCTCAAATGACCAATGGTGATAAACATTTTTTCATGTATTTATTTGCCATACGTATTTTTTCCTCTGAGAAGTTTGTATTCATCTCAGATGCTTATTTTTTAATTTGGTCTTTGAATTTGGGTTGTCTGAGTTTTTTTTGATTCTTTTTATGTTCTAGATAGAAATGGGCTTTATTATTTTAAAGTATTTCTACTTTTAGGTGAAAATTTTCATGGCATTAAAAAATTTTTACATTCACATTCACTAAATATAACAGGATGAGGTAACATGGGTCCATCTCACAGAATCACTATCTATCCAACCAAAAGATGACTTTAAACTTTTAAAATGCATTGTTGTGGTTCATCTTAACTTTTCACTGACCCCCTTCTTCTCAAGGAATGTATTGCATGCAGTCTTGCTCTTCCAAGTGAAGAACATCAGTCTCTGTACCTGTGCAAATGCTGACTACAAAGGTCTAATCAACTCAAGTCTGTATGCTGAAGGTTTCTAGAAGAGATTGTCACGTAATAATGGGAGAAGCACTGGTCTGATGAGATTCCTGTGTACTTATTTAGAGTTTTAATAAAATTTACAATAGTTTGAAATGGTTCAATAGTTTCCTGTTGTTTCTAGAGCAAAATGCAAACTCAGGTATACATAATTTGAACATGGACTGCTTCATCAATTTATGCCCTTACTGTTTTTCCTGACTCTGCATATCAACAACATTAGTCCCTAATTTTTTGAACATACCCTATCCTTTCCCACACTTAATCTTACTCTTTCATACATCTGAAATTCTCTTCACCCAATCTTGGCCATCCTGATTCATTTTGATCCTTCAAATCTCAGCTCAAATGTCAATATTTCTGACCTTCTTGCATAAAGTAGCCATTCATAGCCCTCCCTGAACTCTGCCACAGCACAATGGTTATTTCCCTCATCGCAAGAATCATAACATGCATCTCTGTTGTTAATTTATGTGTTAATGTGTTGAGTGATTTTTCTACCAGTTATGTTAGAAGATTTATGTGTCCAGGATTTTTGTTCATTTAACTCAGATATTTACCCTTAATGTCCTTAGACTAGTGAGTGGCCCACTATAGTTCACAAATATCTACTGCAGGAATGAATGAATGTTGCTTGGCCCTTCTCTCATTCTCTCTCTTTCTTCCTCTCATTCCCATCTCAGCATCTCTGACCCAGTGTGTGATCTTTGCTTTATTAAGGAATTCAGCTCTGTTCTCCTCAGCACTTTACCCCAGACTCAGATCACAGTACTCCTGTGCCCACTGGCCACTTCCAAATACATAGAAACTCTCAGGGTCCAACCTTCCCTCATTCAAGTGAACTCACCTTATCAGAGGTACTGAGTCAGCTCTAAGGAAAATATCAGAGAGAAGAAAAAGGCATAACTAAAAGATGGGGAAAATACAAAACTTCTATAGTCAGATAATTATGAGAACCCACCCAAATTTCATTGCAAAATACAGTAAGCAAAAACTTCCTTGGGAAACAAATACAAATAATCATCCTTGACCCACATTTTATAGGCTATTAGACTTTAAAAGAACATGATTTAAAATCCCATCATGGTCTAATAAATGTATGCTCTCAGTAAATACAAGTCTCTGAGCCAGAGGCAAAGGACTGTGTTGCTAAGGACACAGTAAGCTGCATAAACACTGGTGCATTTGATTATTCTCCTTCCCTGATGTACCAAAAGGAGATACAGTGTGCTCAGAAGGATGCTGTGCCTGCAGTGATGTGTGTCACATGAGGGACTCTGAGCTTGTGAAAGCCCCTACTGTGGTATAAGCAGTGAACATACTTGCTCTTTGTCTCAGAGGGGACATTACCTTGTCTATAAAGGTTGCTCACTGCAAACATAGCTTTGGGAAATGATGCAGTTGGTGTGTCACGGTCTTACAGTGCTAGCACACTCAGTAAGACATGTTGAAGTGAGAGACACTCATGGTGGACTATCTTTCAGCAATATCCACTTAAGTCTCACATTATGTTAGTTTCTAGAAATTTGTCACAAAACTATATCTCTTCATGAGCCATTCTGATTTATCTAACAAAGGCTGATACAAAATACATTCTATTTAACTGAAACAGCATTTAATTAAAGCTACTCTGGTAGAATTCTAAACAGAATCATAAAACCAATGAGCAGTATTAGCCACAATCATGACTCCTATAACCCCAGAGTCAGAAGCTTGTGAGAAATCACAGAGTGAAGACAATTAGTGTATACAGTGTTATGCATTGTAACCCACATGAGGAAGTTTGGACTTACATGCTACTCTTTGGTTTATCAAAGAGAGACTAAAGTCCAGTATTACACCTGAAAGAGAGACATTCTATGTCCTGTTTTTCTGGTTATGAATATATAGCCTGAAGGTGATTTTAATTCTGTTTTGGAATTAGAGTGAAACTATTTACTTTGGCATTACACCAGTTTGTTAAACTACACTAGCAGTTTTACCATTTGCAACTTTTTTTTGGTATTGGTGGAAGAAAGCTTCAGTCTAAGACAGACAGGAGTCCTGAGTAGGTGACCCCATTTACAACTTTTACATGCATTCGGAGACTAACCCAGCACTGCTCAGATATCATGGGAAACATATTTCTGTTAGTCAGATGAAGAAAATATTGTGATTTGTTTCTTGTTTCATGTCAAATACACACACATATACGCATTCCATCAAAACATGGAGATTGACTTGGAATAAAAATTTCTTAAATTGTTTTTTATAAAATGTTTGAGTTTTGTTTTTTATCAGTTCCCATTTAGAGTGTGCGTTTTCCGTACTTCATTTATCACTATGCTGAGTCCACAAGATGGCAGCATCTTCTCAGGTACTCTGAGGATGTTTTCAACTGAGAGAGAGAGAGAGAGAGAGAGAGAGAGAGAGAGAGAGAGAGAGAGAGAGAGAAAGAGAGAGAGAAAGAGACAGAGAGACACACAGAGAGAGAGACAGAGACAGACAGAGACAGAGACAAAGGGGAAACAGATCAGAGGAGGGACTTGGTGTAGCTGAATGACTAAAAGAATATTTTCTGATTTTGAGAACAGATACTTTTATTCTTTGTTTCCTAGAACAAAAGAATCAGAAGTATTCGAAGAAGTTTTTAAGAGTTTAAAATCTGAATCCTTGGTGAACAAGTGAAGAATGATGGGACCCTTCAGTGTTTTACTAGAGATCCTAATGTGGCTTCAGTTCATCTGTGAGTAGGGTCATTTCTTTGGGAACTCAAAGTACAATGTGTAAAATTATTGTCTGTGACAGGATTGTGAGATGAATATGAATGATTTTATCATCTAAATAAGGGAGATTGGGAAAGCACTAAAAAGATAATTTTTATTCTGGAGAGTAAGCAGCCACTACCCAGCCAATCTTCTTTGCCTGTCGTCTTTTTCACAGGGGTGATCAGCGAACAGAAGGAGGTAGAGCAAAGTCCTGAGATCCTCAGTGTTCCAGAGGGAGATACCGCCTCTCTCAACTGCACTTACAGGGACAGCAATTCACAGTACTTCAGATGGTACCGACAGTATCCTGGGAAAGGCCCCGAGTTGCTGATATCCATATTCTCCAATGGTGACCAAGAAGAAGGGAGATTCAAAGCACAGCTCAACAAAGACAGGAAATATGTTTCCCTGCACATTGGGGACTCCCAGTCCCTTGACTCAGCCACCTACTTCTGCGCAGTGAGCACACAGTGCCTCCCAGGCACCTGCTGCCTGCACTGAAACCGCAGAGCTCAGGCAGACCTGAGGCAGAGTGGAGATCACAGGGCAGGAAAGTTCTGTTCCTGCTCCAGATGCAGTGGGTATTAAGGACAATAGTGGGAAGGATTTCACAGACTAGAGAAGTATTTTTAACAACTATGAAAGTAACTGACCATGAAGGGAAAGTTTATACCCATGAAACTGTTGCCATGAATCGTTCCAGAAACACTTGCCTAGAGATCATTTAAGTCATAAATTGTTTTAGTTGTAGAGCTCCTATGTCATCTCCTCTCTCAGCTGCAACTCCTGTTCTGCATTAGATAAGGACACCTTGGGGTGGAGAGTGGGAGGATGGACTAGAGTCAGAATGTGAGGGGTGGTCCAAACAAAATGCTCAGATGGTTGCAATTATTCAAGATCGGAGAAGGTCTATATTACTGTTCTTGAATATGAGCTGTGATGATCTCAGAAATCCTGGCCTGAATCTTGATTCTTGTGCCCTGTGGTGTGGCATGTGAGTGTGAGAAGCATCAGCAATAGCCATAGGGTGCTACACACCTTGGAATAGCATGGGAGAGCAGGGTAACCCCAGATATCTTAGAATGGACCTCTGAGAAGCTGTCTAGAAGAGTTCCAGGCACCAAAGGGTTTGTTCTGGTGAACGGTCCTGTTGTAGAACACATGGTATTGAATGTATTTTGGTAAATGGTGAGGATAGTTGGAGACATTAAAGATCATACACTTGTCCCCCACCCCAGCTTCTATACTCTATGAATTTTTCTTGTACTTACTTTACATCCAGGGAAAGTATTCTGGCTTGATAAAAAGAAGACCTTATAACTGACATTAATTACAACTGTAGGGGAAAAATTATAAGCCACACAGATTGCAAATCTGACTTTTTTTTTTTAGAAAATAATGGTTTTGTTTTATGCTCTAAGATGCTTGATATTTAAACAAGATAATAATGTTAAGCTGGCTGCCTCTACTACACTGTACTGTTACCAATCTTTTCTTCTGGATATTCAATAACTGAGGTTTAGAGACCAAATATTAGAGAGATACACAGGTAGGAGGATAGCTAATATTTTGGCCCTAGCCCCTCAAGGTCAGTGAGGACCCAGGACATAAGAGAACCTCTGCTGAATCATCCTATACTCAGTGAGTCCCTGGTCTTCTGATTGAAAAGATCATGAGACCACAGAGGAAAGTGATTGTTGGTGTGTAGTGTGCCTAAGGAGAGTCACCAGGAGAAAAGGTCTCCCAAGCATTCACAGAAAGCAACCTGGCCAAGCAATGACCATGACTCATCCAAATGGCTGACACTAACAGAAGAGCTAAGAGGTGCTATGTATGGTTCCAGGGTAATTCCTGAGGAAACTTAATTGACCTTGATAAATAGCAAGAGACTGATTTTATTTAATACTTTAACTTGGTCTCAGACATCCAACAAAAAATATAACTACAAAATATATAATACAATACCATAGTAAATGTTAGCTATAAAAAAAGCTCAAATCACTAACACCTTCTGACAATTGCTGGCTACACTGGTAAACTGACTACTGTTATGGGTTAATAGACTGTACAGTTTAAATTGTGGAATGCAGAGACTTAAAATTCTTGGACTGCACTTAAAAGGAAAAATATTCAAAAATAAAAAGAACTTCTACAGAGTTCTCCAAACACAGCTCCTCCAGCTTCAATTGATCACCCCTCCTGTGCTACAACAAAACAAAAAAGAAGGATATATTGGGAGCCATTGAAGCTGAAAATTGACCACACATGCAGAGCTAGGGTATGGCCAGGGCCTGGACTTCCCAAGAACAAAGAGTACCCAGAACAAGCCATATGAAGAAGCCGCTTCAGCCCAGAACACCTAGCCCAAAGACAATCCAAACAGTGGGTTGCTAGGA
>RJWT010028106.1:0-15318 GCA_004365215.1 Cuniculus paca
TGTCTCAAAAAGACAAGGGCTGGGGATTTAGCTCAGTGGCATAAGTGCCTGCCTGTCAAGCATGAGGTCATGAGTTTGATGCCTGGTGCTGCAAAAAAAAAAATTAAAATTATATACATTTATTATGTGCAGCACTTTTTGGAATATGTCTATATCTTGGAATGGCTAAATTGAGCCATAAGGGTTATCCCACATACGGTACCTTTCTTTCTTTCTTTCTTTCTTTCTTTCTTTCTTTCTTTCTTTCTTTCTTTCTTTCTTTCTTTTTTTTTGTGCTAAGAACACTTAAAGTGTATTTTAAGCAATTTTCAAGTACAATACATTGTTATTTACTATAGTTACAGGATCTGCTTTCCCTTGTTATGACAAAAATACCTAGGATAAACAACTTAAAAGGAAGAGAAAAGCTTGTGGTTTCAGAGGTTCCAGTCCATGGTCACATGGAAAGGCAGAGTATCATGGCACATGCAGGTGGCAGAAGAAACTGTTCACATCATGGGAGTCAGGAAGCAAAGGAAGAGGCCAGGGTCCACATATCCCCTTCAAGGACATGCCCCCAGTGACCTAACTTTCTTTCCACTAAGCCTCAACACCCAATGACCCCACCACCTCCCAAAAATGCCATTAGCTAACAACCAAAGCCTTCAACAACATAAGCCTTTAGGGGACATTTAAAACTTAAATAGTAATTTCACCATGTTGCCCAGTAGGCCTCTTGAATTTATTTCTCTGATCTACCTGAATTTTTTTTTTCTTTTGGTGAGAGCATAGGGTCTTGCTATGCAGTTCAGGCCCAGGTTGGCCTCAAACTCACAGCAATCCTCCTGCCTCAGCTTCCCAAGTGCTGGAATTATAGGCATGTGTCACCACATCTGGCAAATTTTGTATTTTTTGTTCAACAACTCCACCTTTTAGTCTCCAGTTTTATGAGTTAACTGTTTTAGATTCCACACACAAATGATAACATGTAGTATCTGTCTTTCTGTGTCTGATTTATTTTGTTGCAGAAAGCAGACTGAATACAGGAAGAAATGGCACCAAGGAGGTTCAAGATGCAGCAGTTTATTACACTGGTGGGCTAGATTGGAATCTCTCCCAAAGAGTCAGACCCTGTCTGATAGGGTTTGGGGTCTTTTATGAGAACAAATGGGAGGTACAGAAGTAGACTTGTTGCATTGTGATTGGAGGGTTGAGTGACATCATGGGTTACTGAGGGAGTTCAAACATCTCAGGTTACATTGCAAGGCCATCAATTAAACAAGCTTGGGTTACACAAAGGAAGGAATGTTCTGTTATTGCCCGAGCATGTCTGCTTGGATTTGGCAGGCATTCTTGGCAGGTTTTTATTTTTAAAATTTAAATTTCTTCTTTAATTTCACTTAACATTTTGTCCTCCAGGTTTGTCAATATTGTAAATGGTAGGATTTCCTGCGTTTTAAAGTTGAATAATATTCCATTGTGAATATATATGTATGCTGTGTGAGTATAACATTTTTGTTATCTGTTCATATGTTGATGGACACTTAGGTTAATTCTCTTTCTTGGCTATTGAGAACAATAAATATTGAAGCACAGGTGTCTGTTTAACATGCTGATTTCATTTCCTTTGGTTATATACAAAGTAATGGAATTGGCAGATCACACACTAGCTCTATTATTATTGTTTTTGAGAACTTTCATGCTGTTTTCCATAATGGTTGCAGTAATTTGTATTACTATCAACAGTGTACAAGAGTTTCTTTTCCTCACACCCTCTCCAATACTTGTTATGGCTTGTCTTTTTAATTTTGAGAAATGTAATTGTAGTTTTGCAAAATGTCTATTCAGATACTTTGCCCATTTTTTACTGACTTAGTTGTTTTCTTACTCAAGTATTGAGTCCTTTCATGATTTGAAAACATTTTCTTCCATCCTGTTGTTGTCTCTTCCCTCTGTTGATTGTTTCCTCTTCAGATTTTGACAGTTGTCCCAATAATGCATAGCAAAAGTTGAGCTTAATACAGTACATTCAGGCGTGTCTCTCTTTACACTTGGAGGAAATTCCTTAGTCTTCAATTTCATGATGTTGGAACTTTGATAAGTATGGGTTAGTTACTCAGCAGACTACCCCTCAATTTGGGTTTGTCTGAGGTTTCCTTATTACTATGTTCAAAATATGCTCTTTTGGCAGGAAGTAATATGCTCCTTATTACCACAGAAGGCATGCTGTTTTTCTCAGGGGTATTGTATCTGGATGTCTATGATGTCAGTGTGTCTGATTGGTGGTGATGTTAATTTTAATCATTTGGTTAAGGTGGTGTCTGCCAGGGTTTCCACTGAAAAGTCACTGTTTCTCCCTTTCTAATTAATAAGTATCTTGTGGGAAGATGCTTTATGTAATGTCCTATTACTTTATGAACTTTCAACCCCTAGTTTTAACCTCCATCATTCTCACTAAAGTTGTCAGCAGAATTTTCTGTTTCAGAAAAGAACCTCATTTCCTCATGTATTTATTGATGTATGTATGCATGCATATTAATATGGATTCATGAATTCTTGGTTCATTTGATTGGTTGTAATCCTTTACTATTATTATTTTGATGCTCACATTGTCCAAGATTTGGACCCTGGAACTCTGAGTCCTTTTACCAGTCCCTGTTATTCCTTGATCACTCTTTATTGCCTAAAAAAGATGTTCCAGGCTTTTCAAGAAACATTAGTTTCTTTTCATGGATGCTAGCATGCTCATTGCTACAGGGCACTGTACAATGTCCCATCTCTTATCATCAAGATAATTTGTGGCATGTTTTAAGGTATCCTAAAATGAAATATAACCAACCTACATACATAGTATTCTTAAAAACATCACTGTATATGCTCTCTAGAACAGAAAGTAAGGAAACATTCTTTGTAACAAACTGCTATACATTTCAGTGAGTAAATACAACTGTTACAACACGTGACAAGATGAAGCAGTCAGAAGCTGTCACCTACCTGTAATGAGCCACTTCAGATAGAAGAAAAGTGAGACAGTATTTGATTAACATCACAGTCTCTCCTTCTCTTTAATATTTCTCTGTATTTGTTATTTTAAACTATTTTCATATATAATCACTGGATGTTATATGAGCAACACAAATATCTCAAGTCGCTCTGCCATCAGTCATGTGATGTTTCTGAAATAATAAATAAACTCAACAAAATTCCAGAAAAAAGACTAAGTGTAATTTTCCTCTATTTGCATGGTCTTTATATCCCTGGAAAATGGTGGCACTCAACTCAAACCATGGAAAACATACTTTCAATTTCTTTATAACAGAGTTGAGCCCTAGATTATCTTTGTGTCATATATATATAGATAGATTTTCACCTCCAGGAAGGCACATTGGGACTGTCCAGTGCATTGCTATCTGTGTGGCATACAGGCCTCTGACCATTCAAGGCCAGTCATACCCTCCATTCACTGTGAAAATGATAAACATCCTCAGGAATTTCCAAAACACTTCCTATGTGGCAGTGCCAGCCTCCTTGAGACTATGGATCAAGCTATATGAGCAGAAACATTTTCATCTCTCTTCTTTAAGAATCATGAACACTATATACATTGCTCAAAGACAATTTTTAACATACTGCAGAATTACATTTAATGCTGTGCATTTACCAGATTCCCACTTTCTTTTTAAATGACACAGAATGAACTCTACCTGGGTGTGGAAGCAGCCTGAGTTTACTGTCTCAGATAGCTCCAGCTTTCATTCAGAGAAAGTGTCACAAGAAGGCTTGTGACCTCTCAGTACAGGACACTGTCCAGCAGGCAGGCTTGTTATAATCCCTGGTCACTGGAGAGCTTGTAGAATCTTGGAAGCCCTAAGAGGAAGACTTGTCAGTGGGGTTGTTAGACAGATTCCCTCCATTGTACAGCAAGGAAACAGATTCAGGAAAAGCAAAAGACATGACCAAGACACATAGCAAGTCACTGACACCAAGTAGGCCTAAAGTGGAAGAGGTCGGTACCAAAGAGATCAACCTTAGGGACAGAGAGGGACCTGTGACCGTTGAGTCTACTCCCTTTCTGGGTCGGTCTCTCTACACCCAGACAGGTGGTTGGGCCCCAGCTTGTGCCTGATCATCTTCAGAAATGGGCAGTTTTATATGTTGCAACACAGTGAGACTGTTGTAACTTTATTCCTGAGCTGGGGGCTTTTCTCTGCTTCTCCTCCTTTCCCCAGCCTCCTCAGATGTAGTTCGACCTTCTTCCTCCCACAGAGCACACAGGTTCCCTGTAGGCCCTGTGATGACCTTTTATAAATTTCAAAACTGTATCGATGTCTCTTGGGCTTTCTTAGCTACAGCACTTGACATTGAGGACACCGTGCTGAACAATCCTGATGTGGGAATTGTCTTCATGGAGCTTGTGTTGTAGTCGGAAGGCAAACACGACCCCTGCATGAACACATGTGCTGAGGGTAACTGCCCTCCTTTATCAATGTGGTGCAAAGAATTTGGGCTCTGGAGCTGGCTGGATTTCCATCTGATACCATCCATAACTGTGTGTGCGGCCTTATATCACTGCCATCAGTCTCTGTACAACTCAACCATGATTGTCTCGCAGGGCTGTTGGAAATCTATAAGCAGAGAGTATTAAATAAGAATGCTGCCCAGTACATGCTAGTGTCTCTTTCTTTTCTTTTCTTTTCTTTTCTTTTCTTTTCTTTTCTTTTCTTTTCTTTTCTTTTCTTTTCTTTCTTTCTTTTTTTCTTTCTTTCTTTCTTTCTTTCTTTCTTTCTTTCTTTCTTTCTCTTTCTTTCTTTCTTTCTTTCTTTCTTTCTTTCTTTCTTTCTTTCTTTCATCTTTCTCCAATGTGACATGCTTGCAGCAACTTGTGGGTATTTAGCAAGGACTTCAAACTCTGGATAAAATGATCATCTCTGCTGCTTTCAGACTTCACTCTTTGGTTAGATAACCATGAAATGCCTTAAAAGTTATGTGGGCAAAACAACCAAGGAGCTCACTCATGTTTGGATTAAAGTTGAAAGCAAAAAGCAAATGGTCTTTCAGATCAATTGTTGTAATGTTATAACACATATTGACTCATATCACCATTGACTATTATCACCATCTCACTGTGTCTTGTATCCTGAGCTAACGATCAGCCCACGTTATTGATCTGAACAGGTGTGAACTCCTATTGGTGTTCTCCAAGTACATTATAATTTTAGATGTGTTCCCTGGGCTTGTAAGCTTGGAAAATACTGGGCCAGGGAGGTTTATAATAATCTCCACTGGACAGAGGAACATACTCATTGCTGTTGTGTAACAAATGCCCAACTATCTCAGTCCACATTTCCTTTGTGGCCCACTGCATTTAGGGCACTACCTCCCAACATCCATGCTCCTGTTGTGATTGGATCATAGCTGTCCTGTCTCGGTGGCTCATAGGTGACATCTACCTAAAGATTTCGAGTCAGTCGGCAGGGTACCACAGAGAGTGAGCCTCGGGGAGTGTAACTGTGTTCCCAAGACCTGGGGAGCATTGTCTTCTGTTACTCAAGGTCAAACTTAAGAGCCCCGCCATGCTGAAACAAGGGTCTCTTACATACAAATCAGTGAGCTGCTCTCTTTTTGTTTCTTTCCCTTTTGCTCTGCTTGAGACTTCTGAAGTGCTTTTTTCCTTTTTTTTTCTTTTCTTTTCTTTTTTCTTTTTCTTTAACAAATTTAGTCTATGGCCAGGCTATCAAGAAATAAGACAGAGTTGAGGCCCAGGCTTGGTTCAGAGTCTTAAATGGGAACTCTCCCCATTCCCAGTCCTCAATGTATTGTAGTGCCTACCGAGGTTCATGAGAGATCCCCAATCAATTAGTTGGCAAGTCTTCTGTCACACAGAAAGATCACCTCCCTTGTCCCTCTGAGATTTAATGAGGAAGAAAGGTGATTCTTTACAAATGACTGGAAGGTAAGGGACCAACCAGAGATCAGAGAGCAGGAGCTGGGCTAACATTTCCTCTGAACTATTTGGGGAGAGCTTAACACCCCCAAACACTGTCATCCCCATCCTGTTATCCAGTGGTCATTGGCTACCATTGAAATAAAAGAGGGACACAGACTATGTTTGCTGAGGGAAAAATGGCTGCTCTAGCTGGCCTTTGGTGACCCCGTGGGAGTTGCATTGTACCACTCAGCTCAGCAAGGCTTCCAACCAGCAGCTCTCCCTTGGAGCCTCTCATGGTCCAAGGCATGTGGAATTGCTTGCATATCAACACTTTGGAGCTTGCCTTGAAATTTACACCTGTGATGGAAAGAGAAGCCTGTGGGAGATCCTATTCTCATTCTGCTGGTGTAAACAATGAGGCTAATGACAGTCAGGTCCTGGGAAAGCACTTGGCTGCCCGATCTGGGCTGTCAGAGGAGATGGATATGTGCTTCATACCATCTGGGCTTGTTAGTTTCTATCCAGCACTTCTCTGTTAGGAATGGATCTCACCAGAAGCACCAGCCCTGCACTGCTCTCCCTGTCCACCGCCCTGGGACCTGGAGCTGCTGTACTCAGGGCAACAAGGAACCAGGCTCACAGCTGCACTCTGTGAAGTCTTCTCACCTGTCCCCTCTCACTTTACCCCTGCCCTCCTGATCTTTGGACTTGTGACTCCAGCTCATCTGACTTCTCAGAACTGCAGATTTCTTATTCATAGTATAATTACAAACAAAATCTCTCTCACGCACATCATACAGAACAAAACATAACCCAAAATAAAAAATACCTGTGAATTTCTCATGGCATGGGTATGAGAACTAAGTAAAATAATGAATGTAAGACACATTGTAGGTGCTCAAAAATGGTAGTAGTTTTGATGCATGTTATATTAATTGCATTTTAGATGATTAAACTGTGAATATTCCTCCAAGAATGAGTATAGAGACCCTGAAAGCTGGTTGGATTTAGCAACATATATATGGCTTTTAGAAATTGCAACACACACCCATGTTCAGATCCTGGCTCCTTGGTATACAAACCATGTGAATGGAAATAACTCATCCATTAAATCCCTGTGCCTGTGATAGGGTAATAATAGTATCAGCATGAACAATATGAGTCTACACACATGTGCATGTAACTGGTTTTGATTTATGAAAATAGTAGTCTTCATATGTCTCATCCTGTAATGCTGACCTCAAGGGTTGCTTGTAAGAACTGAGTACAGGTTACGGGAAACATAGCACCAAACCTGTGTGCTGTCCTTTGGATGACTTGGGAAGCTATGGCATAATATGTGTTAAAAATACAGAGACAATTAGAGGCCTGTTGGGTGTGTTAAGAAGACAAAATGTCAGAATTTGGTGCAGATGGGGCTGGTTGATGAGGGAGAAGGTGAAAACCAGGATGATCCCAGATCTCGGGCTTAGGGACATAGGAGGATGGTGGTAATGTTCACTGACTAAGGAACTCAGAAGGAGCAGATTTGAGGGCAAAGACAATGAGTTGAGTGTGTGACATGTCACATTTGTCATGGTATGATCTGGAGCCTGAGGGAGGTGTATGCTGAGAGTGGAGAATTATCCACATTCAAAGCTTAGTTTAACTGAAATCCAGGGAGTGGTTGGACCTCTAATGCAACGTGACAGCATTGAACAAGTGAGACAGCTGAGCCGATTCCAAGAAGCACTTACCGATTGCCACTCCATCGAGGTCTAGTGCCAGGGCACTCTGGAAACAAGGGGGTTGGTTCCTCTGCCTTCAAGGAGATAGCAAGTTAGCGGCCAGCTTCTCCTTTGCAGGGTTTTGCAATGTGGAGAAACCCTTCTAGTCGCAAACTGTAAGAATGAAAATGCTATTGCTTGCTTTGTAGGGTTAGATCTCACATATACATATTGGGGTGCCTGGCCCAGTGCCTGGCACCAGTCACTACCACGGTGGATCAATATATTGCCATTTGGGCCAAAAGAGCATTAGGAGGAAAGGCACCTGGCTTTTGTATTTCAAAATACAACCGATATTCTTATGCTTTTAAAAAATTCAGTGTGGAAATTATGGTAGGAATGCAAGAGACCTAGGCTTGTGGTGTTGGGCAGAAGGAGAAGCCAGGGCCAGTGATCCGAAAGTGCTTTTGACTGTAATGGAGTTGTACACATTTGGAAGTGAGCTAAAGATTAGTCAGTCAGTTCATTAGCAGGAAAGCCTCACTATTGGAAAAATGATTTTAACTGGGAAGGGAGCTTACTCAGCAAGCACGTGTTATGTTCTGGGTGGGCAGTGCGTGATGCCTTCTGGGGTCTCAGTGCTTCTGCTGAAGAGGAGTGTGAGCTGTGAGACCAATGAACGCGCCAGAGCATAGGCTGGATTCTGGAGAGATGCTCCCCTGGAAAGTGGGAAATGTGATGCTGACATCTACGGGGATCAGGAAGCAGCTGAGGGTCAGGAGACAAGACACAGTCTGTGAGGGGAGGGCACTGTAGGGTGATGATGTCACGTGTTCAGACCCCAGCCAAGGAGGGTGGCGTGAATCTCCTTCAGCAGTTTGGTGGGTGATCAGGAAACCAAGGCAGATTAATACAGATTAAATAATAAAAATAATACTGGTGTTATGTACAAAGTCTAGAAGCTATTGAATTCTCTGAGAACATAGGAATTGAGCTCATTATATCTGTTTGACAGGCAAGGATATTGAAATACAAAGAGGGTAAGTAACTTGCCCAGCACCAAGAGCTGGTGCTTGATTTGATATGGCTTGAGTTTGTCCCCCAAGGATTCCTGTGTTGGGGCTTGGTTCTCTGTGAACTTGGTCCTCTGTGTGGTGATACCAGGAGGTGGTGGACCTTCAAGAGCTGGATCTGATGGAAGGTTTTTAGGTCATTGGAGGGTGTACTGCAGGAGGGTATTGAGGTGGTCTCTTGGGTTAGCTCTATGAGACTATGTTAGCTCTATGTTATAGAGTGAGTCTGCCTGTGAGTCATTCTTTGCCTTCCTGTCTGGCTATGTGATCTCTCGCTTTTTTATGCTCCTGTCATTGTGATGCCAGCTACCAGGAAGCCTTCCAAACCAGGGTTAGTGCCATGCCCTTGAACCTTTAAAACTGTGAGCTAAACAAACCCTTTTTCTTTGCAAATTACCCAGCCTCAGATGTTTTGTTATAGGAACAAAAAAACAAACTAATACAGCTAGGAAGTGGCAGCCCTGAGATTTGAATTCAAATCTGTGTGGTCCCAAGCCTATGCCCTGCACTCTGCTCCCCCTCCCTACCCTGTTTCCCAGATAAGTAGACTGGGTGAAAGCCAAGGGAGGCTGAAGCCTGGGGGGTAATGCAAGACCCACACAAGCCTGGCTTAGAACCCACTTGTTAGGAGACTTGGGAAGGGATGGGAAGCGGGCTGGCTGGGGCTGAGCCTGTGGGGAACAGGCCGGGAAGGCCAGGCAGGGCTGATTCGCAGGGCTGACGTCTGGAGTTTCCCCAGGTGCAGCAAGAGGGTGTCATCAAGAGGCCTGGGAGGAAAATAGGCGGTCTCACAAAATGACTCGTTCCTTCTTATTGAGCAGGTATATAGTCCCAGATGTGTGTGCGTGCGTGTGCGTGTGTGTGTGTGCTTTTAAAAAGCAAAACGGAAAAAAAGGATAGAAATAATACAGAATTTCAAAAAACAAACAACAGTAAGAAATCAACACTAGTTAATACATTCCATATTGTTATCTTGGAAGTTAGTTGTTCAGGTTACAAGATTGAGGCATAAAAAATGATCATACAATCAAACAACGACAGCACAAACTGTTCTTTTTGATGAACTAACCGAGATTAGTAGTATAGTTATCTTGCAGATGTCTTTTAGGGTGGCTATTTGATCACTCACTAATGATGGATAGATTGTATTCCATATAGAGTTGCTGTTCACCAAGGCTGGGATCTATTAGCTTACACTGATAACAGGGGTAAAGCTCTTCTTGTCTCTCACTTTTTCTGAGCAATATGCAAGACACCTACTTACCTCCAAGGTGAATTCCAAGGCATCTGTCAAAGGACCAGCACCACTTCCACCTTCTAGCTGAGCAGCTGGGTGCTTGCAGGCTTCCTGTTTGCCTCTGTATCTCTATTTCTTCACTCGTCATGGAACAGTAATTCAAAGGACGAACAAAACAGTAATCGCAAAATGTTGAAATTTGTCATACCACCAAACTAATATTATGTTTAATGAGGAGAATGAAGAGAGAACATGTATTCCAAGTTTCCTCTGAAAGTCCTCTTCAGACTTCCCAGTTTATTATGGTCAGAGAGAACTTTAGGTTAGAGATCCTAAGACTTTGTGTTTTAATTCTGCCTCTAGCACTACCTGTGTCATCACAGCTCTCTCTCTCTCTCTCTCGCTCTCTCTCTCTCTCTCTCTCTGTACACGTATGCACTCATGTGTCCAGTAATAATTTCTTCCTGGGCCTTAAAGGGCTGGTAGGGAAGATATGGGGTAACTGAACATGGAGAAGTACTTTGGAAAGAAAAATATCTCAGCATAAAGGATTGCAAATGAGGAAAGCATTCCCAGGGGGAGTTTTTGATCTGGGTTGTAGATGACAGGTAGGAGCCCCACGGGCCAAGAAAGAGCAGAGGGGCTGATGGAGGCTGAAGGGAAGCCCTTGTAAAGTAACAGAGGCAGGAAAGAGGGTGAGGGAATGAGGCTGTCAGGCAAGTCAGAGCTGTGTGCCAAGCAGAGAGGGCCTTTTAACATGAGCCATGCCAAGAAGTCGCACGTGAGTGTTCAGCTACAACTCCTCGGGAACAATTAATGCTATTTCCATTAAACGATTTGTGTAAACCAGCATACTCATCAGTGATAAAGCCAAAGGAGGTTTTAAAATTTGCTATTTAGGCTTTCTCACTTGGGACTGTCCCAAAGCTAGTGAGTGGTGAAAACATTTGACCATACAGTAGCAGGTACTATTCTTTCCCACATGATCACTGGGTTCCCCATGCATCGAGCTGAGAGGTTTATCTGGATAGCCTGCCTCCAGCTCAGGAGAACCCACATCTCTGTTCAAAATCTGAGTCTCACCCCTGTCAGTAGTTCTTATTTTTCCAAAGATTGGGAGAGTTATTTTGTCAAAATGAATGATCTCTAAGAGATACTGGAGCATGTGGTATGGGTCCAATGAACAGTAATGAGCTTGAGCAATGGAATTATAAAAGTCTAAAAGCTTTGCGACCATAGTTGCTCAACTGATGCTCCTCGAAGGGAACTTCTCATCTCCCCTGCCCTACTTCCATCCTATGACACCTGCTTCTTTCCCAATATTCCCTAAATCAGTAAATGGCACCATTACTCCCCATAATCACTAAACCTAAACCCCAAGAAGAGCACCGGTGACCTCTTCCCAGCTCCCTCTCCTGTCCCGCTGTCTTCACATCCCTGCACTGACCAGACTCCCTGGTCCTACCTCTTCCCACACATTCCTCTGATGCAGCCCCACTGTCCCTGCCCCAGCTCAGGGCTTCAGGACTTTGATAGCTGTGGTTTCTTTCTTCCTTAGCCTTGTTGCTTCCAAACAGTGATTCCCACGGGTACCCTGGTGTCGTGGGTGCCATAGCCCTCTCCAGTTGAAACTCCATCAGTCGCCTGCAGATTAAGTACAGATACAAGGCATTTTGTGATCCTTCCTTCCCATGCTTGTGAACTTTCTTCCCGTCCCCGGGTGTACCTATCTCTTTGTACTTTCTCTGGGTGACCTAGCTTTTTGCAAGAGACTCTGCCATCACCAGGGGTCTAATGACCCCAGGTCTCTCTCCCACACTCCCAACACATGTTTTCAGGTGACCACAGACCCTTTCCAGCTGGGTGGGTGCCTTCCATATTCCTCTATCTGGCTGATCATCTTCCCACTGCTTCCCCTAAATCTTTCCTCTCCCTCTTGAAGGCTCTGTCGCTATAACCTTGACATTTGGAAGGGGTCCTCAATGCTGCTCTCTCCCTCACCCAGTCCTGTTGATTTTATCTTGGAAAATTTTCTCAAGCCTCCTATCCTCCCTCCAGTTCCACACCCATCTCGGTTCAAGCATTTCCTCTCTGCCCCGACCATCTGTCTCCTCCAGCACATTTTCTATGCAGCCTCTGAGCTGAGGGATCTTTCTGTAATACATAGCTAATTGAGTTGCTTCCTTCTCAATTCACCATCATTTCAGTAAATCACCCTCATTTCAGAGCATTGTCCAAACTCCCTCAAATGATACTCAAATGATTCCCTACTGGTGCCCTCCCTCATACCCAAGCTTGATCTTCTTCTTTTCTCTTCCTCACAGTCATCCCTCATTTATTCTAGACAGGCTCTGAAATCTCACCATCAGGGTTCAAATCCTAGCTCCAAGGCCTATTGGCTGTGTAACCTTTGGCAAGTTCCGTGAGCATCTCTGGGCCTCTGTTTCCTTATCTGTAAAATAGGATTGTTGTGAGGATTGAGAGGAAGTGTGTAGAACATTATTTACTAAGTATACAGGTGCTCTGCTGCTGCTGTTGCTGCTATCTGTCCCTTGCTGGTGTCCTCAGCAGGATCACCACAAATAAATACTCTCCACTCTACCCCCTTTCTGTTTTGTACTGTTTGCAGCTTCCCAGAATCACCATGCTCTCTCTCCTGCTTCCTGTTGTCTGCCCAATTTCTTTCTCTTGCCCCGCAATTCAATTGTACCTCTTGCTCTGCCCTTCGCTTCACCCTCTTTGCCCTTCTGTCCAGCCTCAGTTGTGCACACTGCCTTTAGTCTTAACTGCCTTGATGAGGGAATAGGAATTTGCCCTGACTGCCTGCTCAGCCTCCTGAAAGCTACAAGTCTACCAGAGGCTTGTTTTTGCTTAGGATGTACAGCTCGTGTCTGCGACACCAAGGGTCTACATTACTACAATTGGATGCAAATCCTCCTGCGTGACAAAGGACTGCTTTAATTGGCTTTGACATCCCTGATATTGCAAACACAGTATATCTTCAGAAATTGTCCTTTTACCTGCCTCTCACTGCTAATGTTTTGTGGCTTGGTATTCCAGTCGCTGAATTTCTCCCTCCCAATATTTTAGCTCACTTCTTCTCTCAAACGCCCAGCTGACTTCCTCAATGCATCATAAATCTCTGATCTGAATCTCTGCTCTTATAGATCATACTGGTGCGCTGATCACAACAGCTCAGTGTGACCTCTTGGGTGTGATTAATGCCACTCGCGTGTTTGTAACACAGCCTTCAACTGCGGTGATATCAGGATAAATCATGGCTCGGCACTTGTTAGCTGGCAAAACCAGGGATCTAAGTGTGACCCTTTATTTTACAGGTGAGCACAGCAAAGGCCCCCAAGGTTGGGTGACTTTCTCAAGGTCACACTGTCAAAAATTATCCAACCAAATTGAGACTAATATCCAGGTTTGTTTTTCTTTTTTACTTCGATGCTTTTTCTAACTCCCTAAAGGTTTTTTTTTTTAATTTAAGAAATTAATAAAAACTTGAGGTAAAATATACACAACAAAATTTACCAGTGTAACTATTTTAAGTGTTAACTTCAGTGGCACTAATTACATTTGTGCTGTTGTGCAAGCATCATCCATCTCTGGAGCTTTCTTTTTTTATCTTGAAAAACTGACATTCTGCACATTTTAAACACTAACTCTCCGTTCACCTTGGCCCCAGGCTCTAATCCACACTACTCTGCTTTCCGTGTCTAAGACCACTCTAGGAACCTTGGATGGGTGGAATCATACAGTGCTTGCCTTTTTGTGTATGGCTTATTTCCATTGCACAGTGTCTTCGAGGTACATCCATATTATTAGAATTTCTTCTGAAATCTACTCCATATGTAGTGGTGCTTCTTTGAGACCATTTTAGCATCTCGATGGAATTTCTTACCAAGTAGTGTTAGAATTTAGAAGCGCCTTAATCGCATTTCCCAAATGACCACTAGGGGGCAGTAAAAGATGCAGAAATTTTACAATAGGCCAGTTGAATGCCAAGTGATCTGGCCGCTGTATCCTCTGTCTCTTTCGACTGTCCGTGTATATACAGTTGCAAGATAATGGATTTCACACACAAAGGCAACTTTGGGTAAAACTAGAGATAACTGTCAGCTGTAGCCTAAGGGCAAGTCTTCCTCACACTTGATAACATCAATGCACGGAGCTGCATTCAAGATGTTAGTTACAGATTATATTTTTATTTAATTTGCATTAGTCCAGGAATTCTCAGAGTACACATCACGGTCACCTGTGGTGCTTTTTCTAAAGTACACATGTCTAAGTTTTAGCCAAGATTTATTAAATTCAGAATTTCTTGGGCTGGTGCTGGGACCCAGATATATAGACTCTATTTTGATTGTGGCCCATGACTTCTAAGAATCAGTACCTTAGTTCTTTACTCTAATAACCTGGGGGGGGGGTGGATGTTTCTTAGTTGCAAGACGGCCATGCTCAGCTGCCAGACTCCTCATACAGCAACACCGATATTTAGTCTGAGATATTAAGAGAGTCCTTCCTATGGCAATCAGAAAAAGAGAACTTTAATCTTATCAAAGATAAAAATGGACAGTGAACTAAGGTGGGATCAGAGACCTCAGATCTCATCCTACCCCCCACTCCCAGCCAGCCAGTTAGAGGACTCGAGGCAAACCAGGTCACCTCTCTAAGCCTCAGCTTCTCCTTTGAATTATGAAAGGATGGTATGGTGTTGATCTCCACAGATCTTTTTAGCTCTAAAAATTCAATGATTCTATTAGTATTAATAATCTTGATTTGTAGTTACTACTCTGGCAGAGAGCAGAAGAAATATTCAGTAATGCAATGAATGACAGAGACTATTGACCATGGGGTTTAATTTATTTAAGGCACATACGCTGAATTCAAAGGAGAAAATATTGTTCCCGATGATGTATTGAACTGTTAGTATCTTTGGCATAGCAAAAGCTTTCCAGAGGGAAAAATTACCCATCAGTGCAAACTTGACATTTTTCACTTCCTGATCCATAACTGCCATTTGTCCAGGACTCTCATATTTACTATAAAGCGCCATGTGTATGAATGCTTTGGATGAATATTAAATAACTACATAAACGTCAAGGTCGCAGTTGCAAGGGAGACTTGGTGGAAGGCCCTGGGAGCCTTGCATTGATCTCTTGTGAAGTTCCATTCTCGAATCCTGCTGACAAGGGGAAACAATTGATGTGGACCATTATTAAGGCTTTAAGTGTTTCTCCATTGTTAAAGATCTTTTACAAGCCCAGAATAACTGATAGTACCCAAGGAATTGGCAAAAGCTTCACTTAGAAATATAGGCTGGTCAAAGAGATAAGTACAGCCCAGGGTGCAGAGGTCCCGGGTGCGGCTTACACAGCAAAGGCGGAA
>RJWT010028107.1:0-15308 GCA_004365215.1 Cuniculus paca
TCTTTCTTCCTCTCTTTCTTTCTTTCTTTCTTTCTTTCTTTCTTTCTTTCTTTCTTTCTTTCTTTCTTTCTTTCTTTCCTTCCTTCCTTCCTTCCTTCCTTCCTTCCTTCCTTCCTTCCTTCCTTCCTTCCTTCCTTCCTTTTTGATAGACTTTCACTATGCAGTTCAGGCTGCCCTTGAACTCACTTTGTAGCCCAGGCTGGCCTCGAACTCACAGCAATTCTCCTACCTCAGCCTCCCAAGTGCTGGGATTACAGATGTGAGCCACCACGCCTGGCCATTGAATTCTTTTATTCATGAAGAATTTAAGGTGTGTCCTCAATGATAAGGATTCTGTTTTTAAAACTACAGTGCCATTTTCATGCCAAAAGTCTGTCGTCTAACATCAATAATTTCTTAATGTCATAAAAACAGTATGTCCATTTTCCTGATACATAGCCTCATTTTAAAAAAATTTTTAATGTTTTAATTTTTTTATTGGCATATGTTTGTAATACATAATGATTATGTTCCCTTTGGGGAGTTGATACATGTACATAGCACATTTTAATTATTTATTTTTCATCCTCTCCTCTTCTCTTCTTCCTGCTTCTATCTCCTGATTCCTTTTCCATTTGAAAAAGGTCTAGCTCTCTACTTCCTGTTATCTATCTTTTCTTTTGCTCTTTATATTTTGGGTTTCTCCTATAAGAGAGATCACGTAATATTTAAGGTTGTGTGTCTTTTTTATTTCACTTAAGTTTATAGTCTCAAGGTGCATCCATTTTCCTAAAACTGACTCAAGTTTATTCTTTGTGGCAGAGTAGTACTCCATTGTGTGCTAAATAGCACATTTTCTTTATCCATTCATCTGTTGGTGGACATATAAAACCTCATAATTTTTTAAACTACTGGTTTATTCAAATTAGGATTCAATCAAGGTTCACATATTGCATTTGTTGACATCTTTCTTAAATTTCATTGAACGTATGTTTCTCGTATTATTTTCACCCTCTTGCAGTTTATTTGTTGAAGAAATCACATTGGTTGCTTTAGTAGTGTCTATATTCTGAGGTTTTGGGGTGAGGGTGCTTGGTGATTGCCTCCCTGTGATGACATTTAGTATATTCTTCTGCCATGTGTATTTTCTGTAAATTTGTAGCTTTATGGAGAGACTTGAACTAGTTTAGACTGGATAATTTGGCAGGAGTACTTCATAGATGGTGGTGTGAACTTGTGTTAAGGGATGCAGTATCTTCTGCTGATGTTAGCAGCTACTGATGATTGTGGTTCTATCCCACTGTACACTAGGAGTGGCCTTCAGGTTTTTTGTTCTATTTTAATTTACTGAACGTGTTCTTTAGAAAGACTCTGAGGTGATCCCAGACTATGGTGTCTGTCCTCTAGTAAACAATAGTCTAGAGATTGCAAAAGGAAATTCGAACAACAATAACTGTACAAGAAAATTGAACAACAAAAATAATTTTATTTTGTATATATTCCCCAACTGTCCCTTCATCCAACAGACATAAATTCAACAGTAGAGCCATATCATAGATGCATTTAACTCATTTGAATCCAAATACACATTTATGTGTATTTGGTTGCAAATGACTAATGGAACAAGGTAAGCATTGTAGCCTATTTCTTCCATTCTTCCACTTAATTGACATTGCTTCCAATGAGGTGGAGCACACTTTTGCCATTCCTGCTTACTCCATTTCTATATTCTTTTCATATTATGAAGTATGATTCTAACATTACAAGATACATATTTCTTATGCATTATGAACCTGAACACAAGCCAACTATTTTGTCTGGTGCCTGATTTAAGAAAGAACATTCTATTTCCAAACCAATAGAAGACCAGGACTCTTCAAGGAAGTGTAATTTGGAGCATATGTGATCTTTTGAACCCTATTAAACTTTAGAAATTGAATGCCAGTTCAAGATATAACATAGTTGTACCCAAGAGTATGTCTCGAACAAGGGACAGGAGGCAGAAAATGAGGCTACTGTTTTGGCGTAAAGCCTTTATTTGGTGAAGTTCAAGTTTACTCATCTCTTCCTCCTTTTTTTCTGCCCCTCCCTTCTTCCCTTTCTCCTAACTTATTTTCTCTTTTGCAGTTTGCTGCTTTGTTGTGCACAAGCGGTGCCATGAATTTGTCACATTCTCCTGCCCTGGAGCTGACAAGGGGCCAGCCTCTGATGTAAGTAATGGGCAGTGGTCAGTTTCCTCTGCCCACAGTGAATGCATACTTCTGGGTAGTGAAAATGAACATGCTTATACAAGCTTACTTTGTTTCTGCTTTGGTCCACCTTCCTGGAATTTTCCCTATTGGCTTTGTCTCCATTCCTGGCCCTGCTACCCACTTAGAATTGATAGCTAACCTAAGCTTGCCTACGAGCACTAGCGTTACCTTCTGTGACTTTCTTTAACTTGTGTTAGGCTTCTACAAGTGGTCATTTGCCATTTTGTTGCAGATCAGGGTGGGAGATCTGTTACTGTAACAATGCTAACATTAAAGATTGCCCTAGACAATTTGGCACTTGAAATTAACATCAAGCATTGTGGGACATCCAAAGCTTTTGTAGGTCTTTTTGCTGAGATGAGGGTTGGGATCATTTGTCATGTTCTTTCTGATCCTACTTTTTGGTCCTTTTAATACAGTTCCTCCTCTCATCCTCAAGAAACAGGTAGAGAAGTGTTTTTGGGAACTACCTAACTCCCTTATGCACCTCTGAATGTTTTTGCAAATCAAGACTTGGTTCTAAAGTCCAGCCAGGAAGATGATATTTCCTAGGTTCTGTCATTATGTGTCACTTTTTTCAGTTGCTAAGACAAAAACTGATTTCAAATTGGATTATATGGAAAGGGAAATTTTTGGTGTCCTTGGGATCTTCCTTCTGCATTTCTTGGCTCAGCCTTCCTCTGTGTTAGTTTCATTTTCCAGAGGGGCATGATGGCTGAGACATGTTTAGTTTTATATTGTATCACTGCTCTATCCCCACTGAAAAGACCTAAGGTCTCCTTGGGCCAAGGTCACAGTGACTAAAGGGATGGGTTATACTGATAACATGAGTCCTAATTGATAAAGCTTGACCTGGCTGATCTAAGAGAGAACATTCTATTCTTGTTCATGTCCTATGGTCTGAATGTTTTGTGGCCTCCCCTCCCTGCCATATCTTAGTCTTAACTTCAAGGTATGGTATTAGGAGATGGGGCTACTGGGATGTGATCAGCTCATGAGGGAGGAGCTTCATAAGTAGGATTAGTGTCCTTATAAAAGAGACCCCTCAACACTTTCCCCATGTGAGGTTATACCAAGATAACAGCTGTGGATGAGGGAATGGGTGTTCACCAGACATGGAGCCTTCTAGTCTCTTGAATCTCAGACCTCTCAACTTCCAGAACTGTAAGAAACAAATTTCTGTTATTTAAAAGCCATGCAGCTTTTGACATTTTGTTATAGGCGTCCAAATGGACTAAAGCAGGAAACTTTGGTACCAACAGTAATTCTCTCTAGCAACAGAATGTTAAGAATCTGTTTTCTGAATTGGTTCTGGGGCATCTGGAATTGAGGCAAGGTTCTCCAGGAGGCTGTGTGTATCCTCTGAACCAGCATCCAGTAAATGATGTTGGTTCTCTGACGAGCAGTAGTGACGGGCCCAGGAATCAAGGGTGGAAACGGAGGAACGGCCCTCACTATTTCCCCTACCTACAAAACTTTTTTTGTTTCCTTTTCCCATGACTTTGTGTTCCACTGACCTGGAGGTTTTAGTGTTAGAGGAAGAAATTCCTCTACTGGGAAACGTAACAATGATTCTGTTGAGCTGGAAGTTAAGATTGCCCACAGGTCACTTTGGGCCTTTGTGCCTCTGAGCTCATGAGCCAAGAAGGGACTAATGAGCCTTGTTGAGGTGATTGATCTGGATGGACGACCAAGGGAAATGAACAGCTACTTCACAATACAGGAAACGAAGAGTATGTCATGAATATAGGAGATCCCTTAGGGCTTCTCTTGGTACTATAATGACTGTTATTAAGGTCAGTGGAAAACTATCGAAACCCAATGCAGGTCAGAACTAGTCATGGGCCAGACCCTTTAAGAATGAAGGTTTGGGTCACCTTGACTGGTGAATCACCACTAACCAAGGTGCTTGCTCATGGTTGAGGAAATACAGAAGGGCAGTGGAAGAAGGTAGATTTTTGACCAGTTATAGAAGTAAAGACAGTAATTGCCACTAGTATTTCCTCCTAAGTTTTTAATAAATAATTTTGTATGTACAGTATACATATAGTATATATTTTTGTTTTTCTTCCTCTTTTAGTATTTTGCCATATAATGTAAGATGCATTGACTTTATATTAGTATTTAAGTATTGTTAATTTTACATCTTGGTGTTTAGGTTACACAATATCAGGAGAAGAATAATTGATAATTGAGAACTTTATCTCCTTCTCTAGGCAAGAGATTAGTGTGAATTTACTTATTCAAGGTCTAGTTGTTTTTTCTTTGGACTAAACTATACTATAGGCTCTCTTGGTCCTCTAGTTTGCAGATGGCAGATCATGGGATTTCTCAGCCTCCATAATCATGTGAGCCAGGTCATAAGATAAATTTATCATATCTGTATCTACATCTATCCTATTAACTTTATTTTCCTGGGGAATCCCAGGAAAATATTTGTGCCTGCTCCTGGAGGTGAAGACCTGTGTGGTAACTCCATAGTGTGAGAGTGTGGAATAGTTGGTTCCTCAGAGGAAAGAAAACTGGAGAAGCTATATTGCATACTAGTTAAAATCACAAACTGTGGAGACAACTTCTAGTTTTAAACCTCTGTGGTTTTGGCAAATTATTTAAATTTCTTTATGCCTTAGATTCTTCAGCTGAAAAAATGGGAAAAGTAATAGTCCCTATCTTACCCTACAGCACTGTTATGAGTGTCAAATGCATAAATACTTATGAATCCACTTAGGGCAATGCCTGGTACAATGGAAGAGCTGATATGCACACCTGATGATGATGACAGTGATAAGAATAGCTGTGAATGTATGGGGGCAGGCAGCAAGGTTGGACCAGGTATGTCTGAAGGATAAACAAGTTCTCTGTCTGCCACCTGGCAAACCTTTCTAGGAGTGTGCAGGCTCCATTAGTTGTATGAGACCCCCTCTCTGTATGAATGGAGGCATGCAGCCATTAATTTTTTCAGGCATGGGGAGAGCAGGAAGTACTCCCTGCAGCCAGCATGCATAGGATTTGGCAACCTACCTGAAATGATTCTATCTCTGGATACCATTCTAAGAAGGTCAGTTGGCACTAAGGATGATGGATTGGTCCAGACTCCTGAGCCAGCTTGACTCAGTTCATTGACCTTTTTCTGCCCATGATTGGAAGCATGATTAAAGACCTGGCCACACCTGCTTGTCCACCTTTCCAGGCTTTCTATTGGTTGCCTCTGAAACTCATGCAGGAGCAGTGTAACCTTGGAGGAACTGGTTGACAGCAAGTCCATGTAGCAGAAATGCTCAGCTGTGTCCACGAAAAAGGAACGTGATGGGCTCCATCTTCTTCCCTGCTATTCCAAGTCCAATCTGAGCCATGATATAGTCTGGATATTAGTAAAGCTTTGTATTGACATCATTCTACAAGCAAGTCCTCATCATGATATATTGAGGGAACTCTCTGAAGTAGGCAGTGTTCTGTGAACCTACTTACTGACCCAACCATTTAATGCCAGAAGGAATAGACAATATAAGTGACACTCATCATTGGAAGGCCTTGACCCATGACAGCATTTGTGGATGATACTTTTGATCAGTTTTAGGCATTCTTCCGGTTCTTCATCTCATGAGGTTGAAAAACATCAGTTCTGTTTCTCAGACCTTGCAGAAAGACTATTGGGAACTGCCAAAGAATTACATAAAGCCATTGTAGGTTACCTGATACTCAGGTTATGGACCACATATATAGCCTCCTGTGCGATCTCAGAATAAGAAAGAGAACTGTATCTGAGGGCCAGGACTAGGAGAAGTCAGAGTATAAGGGATTCTTGTCTATGTCAGTGGTTATCTGGTAGGTTGACTGGCAACTAGATTATCTGGGATAGTATCACTCACATGACTGGCAGTCAGTAGGTTGTTGGTCTGGTGCAATAGTTTTCCTCCATGTGGCTTTGTCTTCCATGCAGCTGCTATCTTTGGCTTGTTCATATGGAAGTTTCAGGGTGCCAAGAAGAGCAACAGGGCATACCCCAATGTATAAGAGCTTTAAAAACCTGTGCTTTGTGTTTGCCAGGGTCCGAATGGACAAAGCTAGACTGATGGCCAAGTCCAGATTCAAATGGTAGAGAAATAGCCTTCACTGTCCTATTGGAAAGGGAAACACCTTTATGGTTATTCTCCTGTCCATCCTATTAACCTGAAGGACCACTGAAGAATGGACTCCCTGAAGACAATCACACTGCCACAAGCATTACACAGGCTTCACAAAAGACCTGTAGGTCTTAGTGTGGTTCAGAAAGACATAGATGGCTTCATCCAGAAAATGCACCTCCCCTAGTCCTTGTCCTAGAGTCTCAGTAGACTTAACTATCTCTGTCTACAAATGAGTAGTTTGGTAGTTTATTGATCATGCCAGTGGTAGTTAAGGGTAGAAACTCTGAAGCCAGGCAGGTCAGAATTTGGGGCCTAGTTCTGCCTTGATACTCATTAGGGAGATATGGGCATTTCATTCTATTTCTTGATGCCTTAATTTCCTTATGTAAAAACAAGATATTAATACCAACAGTGTAATTTAAAAGATACTGAAAATGAGAAAGAATTTTTAAAAAAGACAAATGGGGTCTGGGGGTTTAGCTCAGCAGCACAAACGCCTGCTTGCCAAGCGCGAGGTTGTGAGTTCGATCCCTGGTACTAAAAAAAAAGACAAATGGATTAATAGCAGAAAGCTGTATGCCTTTGCACAAAGTGCTTGGCATAGTGCTTAGTAAGCCCAGGATGCTTATGGATAAGAGCATTTCTGTTGCTCACCGATCTCCCTAACCATGAATGTACTGATCATTCTCCACATTCCTCCACCCACAGCATGTCCATATGAGGTAATTATTGTTTCCCTTCCTATTACTTTATACAAATTCTGTGATGCAATGCTGAGAAAAGAGCTTAGACTTTGGAGCCAGAGAAACTTGTATATCAAATTCTTCCTTTGTCGTTTATTGCTCCAGTGATCTTGGGAAAATAAAATTTAAGTTTTGTGGCTTTATTTTATATGTTTAAAATGGGGGGAAATAATATTTAAATCAACTTTTTGGGGGGGTGAGTATTCAATGAGATTCCTTGGCTCACAGCCAGAATAGTATTTAGCATAAAAAAGGCACCCCATAAATGCTTTAAAATGATTATTAATGTCGAGAGGCATCTCTTTTTCCCAAGAAAGGATGCAGGGTACCCTCTGGCCTGCCAAGAAATAATAGCTGCTCATAATAGCTAACTGTATTGAACAGGGGCTCCATGCCAAAAAATACAGAAGTGCAAAAGGACTCCTCGGCTGGTTTGTCTAAAGATAATTTCTTCAATATTTTATGGCTTTAGAAATAATTTGTGTTCTAAAAATTACTAAGCCTAATCCTTTATGACCTAAGAATGACAGGAATGTCTGCTAAGAAATTATTTAAAGACATGCACAACTGTTTAGTTAGAGTAACATTCATTGCATCAGTATTTATAGTACAACTATTGGAAAGGACCCAAGCGACTGTTAATTAAGGTTTATACAGTAAAATATATCCATATGATGGAATGTTGTACAGTGATTACACATCATAGTGCCTGGAGTGATGGAAATGTTCTGTATCTTGACTGGGATGGTAGCTATACAGGTGTACACATTTTCCAAAACTCATCCAAAGGTATGCTTAAAACCTGTAAATTATACTTCAATAAAATGGAAATTATACTTTAGTAAAAGGTCATCATGATTAAAATGTTGTTGACCTGGGAAGATTGTTAATATATGAAGTTAAATGAAAAAGAACATGCCAGCCATGGTGGAGTGCACCTATACTTGCAGCTACTCAGGAGGCTGAGGCAAGAGGACCACAGGTTGAAGGCCAGTTAAGGCAACACAGAGAGACTCTGCCAATAAATAAATAAATAAGAACATATGGCAAAACATTAGTTATGATATATTGAAAACATATAGTTATATATTTATAATATTTAAAAGTATTTTTGCATGTGACATTTAATGTTAAATATATAGTACTTCATATGTAATGTGTAGTCTTTTACACATGTGAAAAACGAAGGGCATGTTTCTGAAGCACAGCATTCAGAGCACAAGTGTTTTTACTTTGGTAGCTCCTTACTAATTCTGCCCTTGTGAGCACTTGGGGATGTTCTATAGCTGGTCTCTCTAGTTTTGTCTGTTTTGGATCTGCTTCATTGCTAGTGTGAACTCGGGTTTCCCACTTAATTCAGTGAAGATCAAACATGCGTGAAGGCTCAGGTACAGTAGAAGTGCCCCAAAGATTCACTCACAGTAACTTTCAGATGTGGCTGCTCTTGAGGTCCTCCAGCTTAGGCCCCAAATGAGAAACTGCACGTGCTTCTGATAGGATTCTGGGCCCTGATGTCTCCATCTCCCCCCTCCCTCGTTCTCTGGTAGTTGTGGAGATGAACTCAGGGCCTTACCACTGAGCTACTTCCCCCCTGAACAGTTCAGACAGGGTGACTTGAGCTAGTCTTTAACTTGCAGTCCTTCTGCCTCAGCTTCCCAGAGTGCTGGGATTACATGTGTGCGTCTGGTATGTCTTGACCTCAGTTCATCTGTGGTCCCAGAGAAGGAGGGGAAGCATTTGCTTGGCCAGGCTGATGCTCTACTTGTTTCCCTCCTCAGTGCAAGTGGCATTAAGGCTTACCCCTCCCACATGGTATTTTCCAGACTCCTTGGCTAAGAATAGAGCAAACGACTTATTCAACAGTCAAGTGCACTGCTTTTAAGGCCTGGGTTGTTAAGACTAAACTCCAGGTGGGAAACCCATGGTTCACTTCTAATACAAATGCTTTATGCTTGCCTACTTTCTTCCAGGAGTGAGGCAGCAATTGGGGTGAATATTCCTCTTGACCTCACTGTCACCTTGAGTGAAAAACCCATCCATATTTCTCAACAGCAGCAATTCAATCTAAACAGTACACCCCAATGCCCCCCTCCTACTTCCTTATTTATCTAATATCTACTTAAGTTTGAAAATGCTTCATCTTCCTGAAATTATATCCTGTTTATGTAACACTGCAGTCTGGTTTTGCATTCACAGCAAAAAGTACCCAGTAACCAAGGTGTGTGTTATCAAATGCCAAAAAGATGTCTGGAGGGGTAGGGACGGGTAGACTGAGAATACTTTGAGAGTTTACCTGTCTAGCTCAGAGAGCATGATACCATCCAAAGGGTTGTTGTACAGCTATTTGTGTGTGTGCGTGTGTGTGTGTGTAATTCCAAAGGAAGAATTAGGACAGGATCATCTGAAAAGGATAAGGGAAAACTGCCCAAACCGACTGACTGATTTCTGTATAATAATACTGACTCCCCATCTTAGTAGGGCAGAGAACAGCTGCCAAGAATGCTACAAGGGGCTATCTCAGAATCACACTAATGATTCTGGTGGCTACTATTGTTTGGTTGCATATAACAGAAACTACCGTTGGCTGACTTAAGTTAAAAAGGAATTCATTGGAAAGGATGTGGTGCATTTGAGAGACTTAAGAGAAAACTTGACTAACCAGACAAGCTTCATCTGATTTTAGTTCTCATACCACTTGGCCTTAAATTCAGATCCTAAAAGGAGAGCAACTACTTAGTCAAGGTCAGGTTCCTAACCAATGCTTCAGATCTAAACATAATGATGGCAGGAGGGTTTTTCAAAGGAGAATTGAGGATAAAAGGAAGTGTAGATGTTGGGCAGAGTAAAACAACTTGTGTTCACTATAATTTCTAATGCTACTTTACAGGTTACAGACAGGTTGAATGTCAGTGAATCATTTGGGTAGCTGCTAAAAATAGGCTTCACCTGAAAATGTACAGGTAAGGCCCAGAACCTGTATTTTTAAAAAGTTATCAGGTAGTTCCGATGGGTAGCCAAGTTTGAAAAGCAACACAAGGCAGTATCATATGATGGATCTGAAAACATGCTGGTTAGATTTGAACTCCAGGTTAGCCATTAGCTAACTTGATAATCTTGGATTAGTTATCTAGCCTTGGTTTCCTCATCCTGAAAAAATAAGATAAAATAATATGTACCTCATATGGTGGGGTAAGGATTAAGTGACTTATTCCATAGTAAGTGCTTCACTCTTTGTCTGGCAAATACGCATGTTAGTGTTGCCATCAGTAGTCCTTTCAGACCTTGGATTATGAGTTTAAAAAATGCAGTCTTATTTTTGGCATGGCATGCGTCCATCTTGCTCACCACAAAATGGCACTACAAAGCCCTCTCCCATGGGCTGATTGGAAGAAGGATCTAATAAAATGATGGAAATGTGATTAATGCAGTTCCTTTGCGCGTTGAGTGAATTCTGCATGATTCTTCTGCTCGCATTTGTCATGGGGCAACAATGACTTCTGCAGTATAGAACCAGCTTATAAAGGTCAGAGTGAATTGCTTCTAAACAGCCCTTTGTCCCTCACTGTCACAAAGACACAGAGCTTCCTACTGTGGAGGAAAAGCTGATCTGTGGTGTCAGAGGAGCAGAGAACAGATGTACACTGCTTCTCTGAGTGAAGAAGAGTGCTGCAGAGGTCTGAATGAGCTCAGACACTTTCTAATTCCAGGATTTTCAAGTATTCTTTTTTTTAAAAAAAGAGTTAACATTCATAAATATAATTCTATTCTAAGCACATTGGAGATAGTAACTCTTCATTCTTCATTGCATCCTGAAGGTAGGTTCATTCTCATTGTTATCATCCTCATTTCACAGATGAGGAAACTGAGGTGCTCAGCCACTAAGTGACTTGCCCAAGGTTACACGACTGGGACTTAAGCTGCATTCAAACCTAGGAAGTCTGGTTTTCAGTTCTGTGTTCTTACCTAGTACCCCAAACTGCCTGATAAGCTCAACCCTATACACCTACCCAGAGCTAACTGAAGGTTTGTCTGGGTCCATTGGTCTGGCTTCAAGAGAATTCTTTTCTCTGAAAACTGCCTTTCCATATGTGCATCTCTGAAGCTCTGTGAGCCTACAGCCACAGGCGCGTATGGTCCAGATGCATGTGGTCTTCTCCCTAACTGGCCCGATCAGGTTCCCTAATTTAAATTCATTTGAGAAAATACCAACAACTGAGATTACTGGATAATTTAGTAGTTCAATTCTTAATGCTTTGTGGAACCTCCTTGTAATTGTGAGCTAAGGAACTGTCTACACCTGTCTCCAAAGAAAGCATACAAATGACCAACAGATACATGAAAAAAAAAAAAGAAAAAGCTCAACATCACTAATCATCAGGCAGTGCAAATCCAAACCATAGTGAAATATCACCTCATACCAGTAGGATAAATATTATTAAAAAAAAAAACAAAACTCCAAGTCCACAGACTTTGGCGAGGATGTGGAGAAACTGAAACACTTGTGCACTGTTGGTGGGAATACAAAATGCTGCAGCCACTATGGACAACAGTTTCCTGTGTTTGAAATCTATAAGATAAAATAATACGGTAGGTTCATTTTTGGGCCTTCTGCTTTTTTCAGTGTTTTATTAGTGGATGTGTCACTTTGAAAGGACACACAGCATCCACTTAATCAGGATGTCCAACTGCAAAGCCAGCAGGCAGGTAAATGCATGAGCCAAGTGTGTGATGACTGGAGTCTCTAGCTGGCCCACGTACACCCTGTATGAAAGCTGTCACCAGTTCTGGTTTTTTATTCTTGCTGTTTAAAGGACCAAGGTCCAGGTTTTCCAATTTTTCCCAGAAGTTTGAGATCCCCTAAATTTAGACATTGGCAAATGATTTGAGACTTACACCTGTTATGTATATATATATATATATATATATATATATATATATATATTTTTTTTTTTTTTTTTGGTACCGGGGATTGAACTCACGACCTCATGCTTGCCGGGCAGGCACTTATGCCACTGAGCTAAATTCCCGGGCTCCTGTAATGTATTTTTTAAACACTTTTCTGGACTGGATTCACTCTGTCGATCTCCAGTTTACAATTTCTGCCTTTATAGATGGGGATTGTCAGTGGAAGGTTTCCCCTTTTTTAGGGGTACGGGAAAATGCAATTTTATTCCGCCTTCTTTGAGAGGTGGAGAGGAAACAGCAGGTCAAGACAGGGAGCTTTAAAAAAATGTGAAGAGTTTTCCCTCTCCTGGTAGTGCTGACGTCTTTATTGGTCAGGGCACACCCACTTCCCTGACTTTGCACAGGGCCTTGGCTGGGAAATAACTGTTACAGCGCCCCCTGCTGCCAAGAACACTTTCCTGTGTCCAGTGAGGTCTACAAGGGGGTCCAGGATCCACTTCCTTCTCCTGAAGGCTTTGAGAGGAGCCGTTCATCATTCCTGATATTTAGTAAGTACCTACCTACCGCACAGTCACCTGCCTGCAAGGGCTGGCCTTTGCTTCCCGTATTTGGTCAATTACCTACTCTCCCAATCAGACCTCCACTCTCATTTTTTAAAATTATGGGTGGATCTAGCCGAATTGGGCCAGGCTACCTTTGCCTCAACCCCAGACTCGTCGTTTCTGTATAATGAAAAATAGTTCAAGAGTTTCTTGCATGTATTTGGCACCTTTCCCCAATTACTGGACTAAAATAGATTTTCTCCTATTTTTAAACAATATGTTCTGGACTTTCAGTGATAGTTCAGGGAAGAGGGCAGAGTGAATACATGAGCACAGGGTTGTGGTGTAGCATGATAATTAAGAGCCTGGACTTTGGAGTTGACTGCCTGTGTTCAGATCGTGGCTTTGCAAACCTACTACGCATGTGCTTTGAACGAGCCACTTAACCTCTCTTTTCCTTTGTTTATTCATTTGTAAGATGGGGTTTATAATATACCTACTTATATTATTTTATTTTACTTATATTATTCTTAGGAATTTTGTGAGCATTAAATAAGTTAATATATGTGACGAGTTTAAGATAGTATCTGGCATATGAGTGGTTGTTTTACTCAGATACTAAAACCTGCTTTTGCCTTAAATCTTGTCCTACAGATCCTAGCTCTACTCCTTAATTTTGTGTCTGAGTCCTTCCTCATGAAGCTTTCTGATTTTGATTTTTTCCACTTCTTAACTGTGAGTCTTCCAGAGCCCAGTGAGCAGTGGTTGGTTATTGGGGTTTTCTCCTGTGTGTCCTCTAGCTTGCCCTCTCCCTCATGTTCTCTGCATTGCCAAATCCTGTTGTGCTCCCTAAATAATAATTATAGCCATGCTGAAATAGCACCTATAATATGGCAGGACTAAAAGGCTTGGGAACAAAAATGTTGCTGATTTCTGATTGTTTTGGAGTTTAGAATATTTACATATACCTAATGAGATATTCTGGGGATGGGATCCAAGCCTAAATATAAATTCATTTATATTTCATTTGTACTTTATACAAGTAGCCTGAAGGTAATTTAACACAATATTTGTAGTGTTATTGTGTTATGACTGTGACCTATCACCTGACGTCAAATGTGGAATTTTTCATTTGTGGTGTCATATTGGCACTCAGAAAATTTTGTATTTTGGAAATATTTTGGATTCTGGGATTAGAAATGCTCTCAATCTGTCTCAGATGATGGTTTTTTTCTTAATGCCTATTTTGTAGAGGAAGAAACTGAGGCCCAGAGAAGTTAACTGAATTGCCAGGTCACGTGGGTGGTAGGAAGCCATCTGGATTTGAACTTGGCCTGGCTCTAAAGCCTGCTGTTAACCACTATAGGCCACCACTGCCTCCTTCTGCCTGTGCCCACTGAGAGAATCTAGTCCATATCCACTGCCCTGCCCTGGACTAGTTGCCTGCTTCCTTGCTTTCTCTCTGTTTCACCAGTCCATCATTTCCACAGTTTCTAAGAAACAGATGTGATGGTAATCCTCCCCAATGCTGAAAGCATGACACTGACTTCCCCATTGTTCTTGAGACAAAAAGTCAGTATTCTTTGGCATGGCTTATGAGCAGGGTGATTACACATTCACCTTCCTTTGCCAGGCTTGCCCACAAGTACTGATCCGTTGGCATCCCAAATGGTTCATGTCCGGACATTCTCAGGAGTCCCCTTTGGATGATACATGACATGGTGCATGCTGTGGTCTCACAAAGCCTTCCAGCCTCTGCTTGACCTCTTCATTTCCCACTCTTGGAGCAGTATTTTTTTACTTTTCTCCTCTTAGCCACTTGGCATTTGCACATCCTGTTCCCTCTGCTAGAATATTCTTCTCTTCCTTCTTTGCCATGAATTCAGTCTTAGTCCTGATTTAACCACTTGCAGAAATTTTAAAGCCAATCCTGGTGCTTGGGCCCATTTCAGTTGAATGAAGTCAGAGTCTCTGAGTGAGTCAAAGCCCCAGATGATTCAGTGTGTACCAGAGCTGAGAATACTGGGTGACTCATGCCAGTTCTCTAGACCACAGCTCAGGTATCACCTACCTCCTCAGGGAAGCCTGCCCTGACCAGGTCAGTTCCTGATACTTTGATGTATCAGAAAGCACCCTATACCTTTCCTTGCTTACACTCATCATAGGAATGATTTTATATTTACAGTTAACCCTCTGTATTGCAGGGTTTTGCATTTGTGGTTTCAGTCAACTGTGAATTGAAAACATTTGGAAAATATTGCATTTGTACTGAACATGTAGAAAATTTTTCTTGTCATTGTCCCTTAAACTGTAGAGTTTAACATTGATTTACATATCATTTACAGTAATCTAGAGGTGATTTAAGAAAGATGTGCCTAGATTATATGCAAACACTATGCCATTTTATATAAAGGGAATTGAGCATTTTGTTATCCACTAGGGTCCTGGAACAGTTGTGGGACAACTGTATTTACAGGGTGACAAAGAGCTCAGATTCTGGGCCCGAATTACTTACTCTGTAACCTTGGGATGGTAATAAATATATTTCTCATGGTTGGTAAGAATCAAATGAGTTAATGATATGTAAAACCTGTAGAACTGTGCCTGGTGGATGGCAAAAGCACTCTGTGTTAGGTGTTACTGTCTTAATAATGTTTATGTCACAATATTTTTCGCCTCCCACTGGCATCTGCAAGTCCCTGCAAATGGAATTGGTGTCTGCTGTTTGATAGCTCCCCACTGAGGAGAGGGCAAAGCAAG
>RJWT010028108.1:0-15311 GCA_004365215.1 Cuniculus paca
GAGGGCTTCTCGATGATACACCACTGAAAGATTTTAAAGAATGTAGTGACAAGTCGGGCTTGGTGGCTCACACTTGTAATCCCAGCACTCGGGAGGCTGAGACAGGTGGATCGTTGTGAGTTCAAGACCAGCCTGGGCTACAAAGTGAGCTCAAGGCCAGCCTGAACAGCATAGTGAGACCC
The DNA here is from genome assembly GCA_004365215.1 of Cuniculus paca. NCBI lineage: Eukaryota > Metazoa > Chordata > Mammalia > Rodentia > Cuniculidae > Cuniculus > Cuniculus paca. The sequence continues at coordinate 183 of RJWT010028108.1, forward strand.
TGTCTCAAAAAACAGGGCTGGGGATCTAGCTCAGCTGTCTAAGCACCTGCCCGGCAAGTGCAAGGTCGTGAGTTCAATCCCCGGTGCCGGCCGGGGGTGGGGGACATTTGCATTCTTTCGGCAGAACGAACCCCATGCATTTGCACTGAGCTACTCATTCCTTTTTTTTTAATGAGACAGGGTCTCAATAAGTCTCTAAGTTGCCCAGGGTGGGCTCCAACTTGGAATCCTCCTGCCTCAGCCCCCAGAGTGCTAGGATTACAGGCATGTACCACCATGCCTGATGACATTTGCAGCCTTAATTATCATTTTGTGACTATGCAGCATGGAAAGGAAGGTAAGGAATTTCACTTGGTTCACATTATATTTGAAGTGACTATAAAAGATCCAACTGGAGATATAACAAGGTAATTAGATATACATGCACAAATGTTCTGAAGAACGTAGTGGACAGAAATGTAGTTTTCTGTCAGCATAAGGATGATATCAAAAGTAAAAGAAAAGAAGTATAAAAGTTTTCCCTCCTGTCTGATCATATGACTCACCTAAAGAATATATATTCCTGGATTTCCATTGCTAAGAAGCTCTAGATAGTAGCTTGGCTCCATAGCTATACTTTATGATTCCTCAAGAGCTTTAAAAAATTCCCACCATCAGTCCTTACCCTAACCCAATTAACCAGATTTTATGAGGATGGAATTCAGATGTGAATATTTTCAAAAATGTGATTCCAGGAGATCTCAATGTGCAAGGAAGGTGGAGATCTGCCATTCTGGGGATGTAGCTAGTAATCTATACAATCGCAAAAGCTTCCCCATTATACAATTACTGAACAGACGGAACCTCGTGTTTCCAGTCTCATTCAGTCAGACCTTCACTTAGAGAAGCATTTGCGGACCACTTCTCAATTAGCACATGAATCACACCCACTTAGCATTTCTCTCCTGCCCTGCTTTATTCCCTCCACAGCGCCTATTGCCCTCAGAGTACACATGCTTTGCCTCTTTGTGTATGGGTGTCTGCTTCCCATTCTAAAACTGCAATCCTTGTAAGGAAAGAGACCTTGTCTGTGTGTCACCATCAGTATATCAGTTAACCCTTGTCAAGTGCTTAATCCTTCCTGTGGAAGAAAGGCATGAAAAGGGAACCGGAGTTTAAGGAATAAAGATGCTCTTTTTGTTAGAAGAGGAAGGAAAGACAGACACAGAAGCAGGTTATTTTGTAGCTAGATGTAGAAAGGTAAAGTTCTAATTTGGTTTTTCATTCCTAAGTGAAATACCTACTTCCATGAGAAGTAGTGTGAAATCTTGTGATCAGGATGTGGTACAAGGTTGGAGTTTCAAATTTTAAGTAGTTGAGAACAGCTTTTGGGTATGGAAAGCAAGATTACTGAGTTGTGCTGACAGGCAAGTTGAGTCTTGTCATCACAGATTTATGGACACAGCAAGTTGTCCTAAGGCATGATTTCCCTCCGCAGAGCTCAGTTTCTGGAGACAGCCATGGAAATCATAAGCATAGGGCTTCAGACACAGGTATGGTAGAAAGATAATAGAGCAAAGGAGTGTGGCTTATTTAGGTAACATGATACTAAATAGAACTTTTTTCTCTTGATTCAAAAATCAGCAAATAGCTATAAATATGAAAGTAAAAATTACCGCTTACATCCTAAAGAAATTCACAAATCGCGTGCCCACAGGATTTCCAAGAATTGGAAGAATTCTTGACTCTTTCATCCAAACTACCACCACATGACCCCCCAACTAGTCTGTATTTGCGAAAGGTGGAGAATAAAGAAGAATCTTCTGACTCGGGTAATTATTATCATAGGGCAGAATTGCGCTTTTACCTTTCATTGTAGAAAGAGCACTTTAAACCCTCACCCATATGATTCATGTAAGGGTGGTTCTCAGGGAATCATCCCTGCACTAAGGATCAAACCCTAAATATTGTACTGAATGGACAGTTGTACTGAATTGATAGCCACAAGGTAAACAGGCTATTGCAATGGGGAGTTTGTTATGAGCTGTCAATGAGAAAGGTTTTTCGTAGGAAAAAGGAGGATTACTGCTTTCTCCTGCAAACACTGCCAAAAAGTGAGGAGGACGCACCCTCCCAAGTCCACTTCCTCCAGGAGGTTTTAGCAGGCTGTGCCACATCTTCAAAGTCTTACTAGGAGGTGCTAGGGTTGTTTCCTGAAGAGGCTGATGATTTGAAAATTTGGGAGAGTTTGTTCACAATGCAGTAGAATGTCAGATGGTCCAGGAATGATTTGTTAATGGAGAAATAGGCAATGGGCAAAGTCAAGATTTACAGAGAAATGTGTTCACCATAGGAAGAATGCTGTGCAGGGACATAATTGGCCAGACTTGCATTTTAGTCCAATCACTTCAGTACTGTTTGAAGACTTTCTTGAGGGAAGTCAAGGAGGAAGATCATTTAGAAGGCTAATTATTTGATCATAACAAGAAATCTCAAGGGCTTGACACTGAATAGTATAAGATTATTTGTATATATAGGAGCTCATGATTGATTGGATGTGAGATGTGAAAGAAGAGATAGTTTAAGATGACTCTCAAGTTTCCATCCTGAGTAACATGACAGATGGCTGCGAAAGTGGAGGAAAATCAAATGCATGAGGAAATACAATCAGATTTGGACACTGTGTCAAAAACTAAAGACCTGAGTTGATTTCTAGTTGGCATTTTCCTCCTTGCATGGTCATAGGGTAGATGATTTTAATTGGGCACACAGCCAGTTAAAATCAAGATAACATTTCTCACTTCCCTTTATAGCTAGATACAGTCAAATAACTAAGTTCCGGCTCATGATATGTGGCACAAACTGTTTGCAACTTCCAGGAAGCATACATAAAAAGAGGAATGTTTTCTCCATCCCTTTCTTCTTCCCTAAACTACTTAAATTTAACTTGGCCATGAAAATTGTAAAAAGCAGAGCAGAAAGCCTGGGTCCTCTGCTTCTCAAATATTGGAAGTAAAGAAACTTCTACTTCTTGTGGCCACTATTATTTTATAGCTTTCTGTAGTAGGTACACTTAATCTTAATAAATACACGATGTGTTAAGTTTAATGTTTGTGGAGGGTTCTACAGTCAGGTACTGATATGGAACTGGGCAAGATATCAGTGGTGGAGACTGGAACTCTAAGTCATTCCCCAAAATCAAGGGCATGACATTTTTTTTCCAACGACTTTTGCCAGCTTTATCTTGTGATTAATAAATATTTGTTTAGATAGACATTCATATCTAAATCATAAGGGAACTTAGGGATCAATATTATTTTGTTTCTAAAAGACTGCATTTTGGAATAAAACATTTACAAAGATTCTCACTGGCTAGTCTTGATAAGGCACTTAGACCACATGAGAATTATATCTAAAACTAAATGAGGACAAATCTGATGTGTCAAATACAGCATATTGGCTATCATGGAAATATTTAGGAAAAATGTTATTGACCCTATTTGTGCAGAATGTGAGTTTGAGAAATTGTGTAGCCAACATAATTCCTTGTGGACCCAAAAATGAATGCTAACATATTTGAGAAAATATGCATGCAACCTCATTACACTGTCATTAATTCTATTGTACAAAGTATTCTCTAAATGTACTCAGAAGCTAGGATCTTTGCAAATGTTATTTGTAAATCTTGACACTCTCCCCATAGACCTCATTAGAAGCTCCAGCCTCCTCCCACTTCATTTCAGGTTGTTTTCTTAAAAGTAAGAGCCTTACTTTCAAATAAAAACCATATATGATAAATTCCTTGTAATGCTTCCAAGTTAAAAGAACTAGAGAAAGTGCTCCAAGTTGTACTGAATTCCCCTCGGAGAGAATTTAGATAAATAAACCAGCATCTACATGTTTGATTTCTGGAATTTTTATCATGAGTTTTTGAAGCCAGACCATCTGGCCTCTTCTCCCCATAGTTTAGTTAGCAAGTATTCTTCACTCAAGGATTATGAAGATAATTTTAATGCTTAACTCAGAAAACATAACTAAGAAGGGAATATACAAAAATAAAAATCACGACATGTATCCTAACTAGTTAAGAATTTCCCCTTACGCCCTGGTTAGGAACATCTTGGCCCCCACTCCCCTCTCCCAGCACAACTAGGAGGTAGTTAATTAGTGCACTGCGAACATCAAAGATGAAACCCACATCTAGCCAGTGTTCCCTTGTGCCTCAGATCCACGAGGCACGAGGACCTCACATCTGCAGCCTTCCGATACAGGGATTCTCAGGAAGGCGCATCAGAAACTCAAAGCAAGCAGGCACTAAGAAAAATAACTGAATGGTCTTTGAGGTTTGAAGCTCCTGCCCAGGGTAAGTGCCAAGGGAGGACAGGGAAGCATCTAGAGATAAACTAGGTTAGAAACCACAAAACTCAGTCTTAATCTTGATCTGATACTTCTGCTTTTCTGTACTCAGCCAGAATTAGACTGAGCTAGTATTGGTGGTCTCAGAGGTCTCATCCAGCTTTAAAGGTGCAAACATTGAGAACGAGGGCAACTGACTGTGAAGTTAGCAAGCTGACCGAATCCTCCTACATGTGATGCATTCATGTATCATCTGTACTTCTTTATCTTGGCCTCCAGGGACTATTTAATTCAGATACTTAGCTCTGTGGAAAATTTCTCTCGGTCCCACTCTCTCTTCCATTGAGGTTGAGTCTTTCAAACCAACATTTACATTGTTTTTTTCTGATGTTTGGAATCGTTGTACTACATTTGTAAGTGGGAAAAAGAAGGTACTAAATATAAAGTTTTCCATTAAGGAATTTTCCTTGTTGCAATGAAACTGGCTATGGGGCAGAGTATAGTATAGGAAAGTAATTAGATGCATACAAAATCATGTGAGTTGTTAGAGATTATTTGGTTGTTTGGGGTTGCCTAGGATACTTAGTTGTTTTCCACCAACCCACACATCCTCTATGTTCCTAATAAAGCTTTTGGAGTCTGCTGGGGTTTTTAAGGCTTTCTGTACTCTCTTCCTATGACTTCACCATATCATTAAAAATCTGAAGTTCTTTAGCATAATTTAATAGTATTAGAAAGATTTGTAACCGTATCCAAGGATATGAATTTGTTTGTTGTAACAACCGCCTGAGCGGTCCAAAAGGCCCTTCAAAGAAAAAGACACACCATGTCAAATTTTCAGTAGTTTTATTGAAAAATGCCTCTTTTGTTTCAGAAATAAATAATATAAGGCAGTGAAATTCACAATCTGCAGTTAAAATATAAAAGCAGCAATTCTACGTTCATAGTCTTGCAAACATTTTCCAACTGCTTTTGATAACTAAGAAACATTATGTTCTGGGGGGGAAAAGTTCATACTAAATATACAACACAAACATGCAATTCCATCTCTGCAGAATAATCTGCAATTTGGCATAAATGTTAGTGTGTGTAGAACAAGGCGATTTAAGGAGATATAGAATTGTATCCAATTGATACAATAACTTCAGTTACATGGCTTTAGGTCTGTGGTGGTCCAGGGAGATGCATGAGAAGGGTTTAGGCCCTAAAGCGTAACAGAAGAGAGAAGGGGAAGATCGGAAGTTGTTGCTGCTGCCGCCTCTCTCCTGTGTGATTCTGGGAGGGAATTAACTTGAATTGTGGAGTAACTCGTTGCAGATAAATACTGGGGAAGATAATCTCTCTGGAAATGCACAGTGGTGCTGGGTTCCAGGACCTACTGTTTAACTTAAGCGCTTCTTGGAAGCTACCCCTCAGGGCACCTTCTCTCTGAGCAGCTTTAGTGAGCAGAGCATTCGGCAAGCATGTGGAGGCTGAGGCAGGGATGTCTGCGGGCTGCGCGCTGCGAGCTGGGGTCCTGCAGATATGATGCTTTCTGCAGTCAGAAAGTACCCGTGGGTGAAGCAACGCCGGAGAAACATCACAGAAAAGTGGCACACTGTTCCCTCTACCCGGAACGCGACGCCCGACCTCCCTGCCGCGCTCAGGCCCACCCAGGACCCAGACGCGGCTTCACGGGCTCATCGGCGCCATAGTCCTCCTCGTAGTCTGCAGTCCGTTCAGGCTCCACCGGCGGGACGAAGGGCTGGCGTTCAGGCAGGTAGCCCTCCGGCACGAACGGCTCTGCGCGACCAACAGCAGGGTTACGGGCAGATCGGCATGATGGGGACAGGGCCCAGCCCCAGCCCCTCACCACGGGGAGGGCACCTGGCTCAACCCAAGACCACAGACAGATGACAGTGCTCTGGTCATGTCCCTTCACAGAGAGAATTCGGTGATCAAATAATGAAATGGCACTTTTTAAAGAAACCTTCAAAGATCCAGCAGTAAATACAATCATTGCACAAATACCTGGGAAGGGTCAGAGACTGGGCCAAGGTCCTGCAAAGGCAGTGAACCAAGGCGAGGTGTTCATACATCCCCACCAGCCAAAGAACAACTTGGAAGAGGAGGAGGAGGAGGACAAGGAGGAAGAGGAGGAGGGGAAGGAGGAGGAGGAGGGAGTTTTATTGGCTCCTGGGAACTGAAGTCTGGAGGTGGGAAGCAACTGTCACCAGGTAACATACAGTACGTGACATTTCCTGTGGCCTCCCTCACAGACTGAGTCACAGCTAGTGGGTGAAGGACACCAGAGACTACAGCAAAAAAGGGAGAAAGGGGTGGCTTTAAACTTTTGTTTGAAAACTGCAATTACAAAATCCAAATACGAGTATACATACAGAAAAAAAAAAAAAAAACAAAAACACTGAAAGTCGGAAGCCCTGAATCAGCCACATCGCATTGCTCATAAGCAAGGCAGGAGGCGGAGGCACTGGGTGTTATTCGGGCACAGAGCTCGCAGCCAGCAGCTTTGATGCAGAAGCTTCTTAGAACTGTTAAGTAATTTTAGTGGACAGGATCACATACGAACCATTTACAAGCCACATTAGTTCATTATTTACATGAGACACCTCTCTTCAACCAGGTTAATTGCTTCTCTTAAAATGGCATTGTCTCCTGCGCTGGTTAGTAGTTTTATTATGCACCTCTTTCACAAGGGAAGCTCATCATGGCTTTGTGTTTGAATTTTTAAAAAAAAATGTTTTCTGCATTATTACTGAAGTGCATCAGACTGACACCACTGTTTTTGTCTCATTCAAGTTAGTATAAAGAGTCTCCACCCTCCTTTATGATGTCGACCTGGCTCGTTAACCATATCTGTGGTGAGATTTCCAGACAGACTCATTTTCTAATAAGCACGTGCGCAAAACATCTCAGAAACAGGATTTTCATGTATTCAAACTGTAAGCAGCACTGGCGACTTAGAAAATTTGTTAGCCGGAACCTGAAACAGGTCAAAGATGATAGTTTTTAAAAGTTGAATTACTATGCAAAAAATATATACACATCCATCTATGTATGTAATGGTTAAAGTATATACATATATATCCATATATTTTCATTTATTCACACACGCCATAAGGCAGTGGCAATTAAAATTAATTTTGTAAAGAATTGAATTGTAATTTTTTAAATGAGTTGCATATGAAATATACAGTAAGATTCATTATGACTTTTGGTCTTAGGTGTACACATAAATATATAGATATATAGATATTTAGATATTCAGCTACTCATGCACTACTTGCTAGTAGCAAACTATATCAAACAGCAGTATCATTTTTTAAATTGGCAAGATGCTTCAGGTTGCACTAATGAAAAAGTCATGGTTGACCATAGCATTACAGTCTGACAGCCCCGTGCACATTTGTCTGCTCCTCATAGCCCCCAAAGTCAGGCAGAAGAGACTTCTGTCCACTATAAATGCCAAATAGTAGAATTTCATTAACAACCCTTTAGAAAGAATTAAGTCTCAAATTTTATAAGTATGACTTCCATAAGTATGACTTCCAATGAATTTTTCATTTGCTGCACTATGTTATTAACCAATTCTGGACATTCTATAATTATATTTAATAAATCCCTGTTCCTCTCAAATAATAAAAAAAAAAATTAACTGGTAACATTCCTTGAACTCCCAGGAAAAAAAAGAAGAGATTTTATGATGTGATTTGATAAATGCAGAAATACAGGAAGAGAAAATACTGTAATTATTTAAATCCTAACAATTAAATAGTGTTTTGTGCTTTAGAAGATAGATAGCACTGTTAATATATAAACAAAATACAAACTGAAAGAGTTGATATTTTCCAGAAATCCTTAAATCAATTTTCCTACATTTCCAGAAAGGTTCTTTAGCTGCCTTTGGGTACCTACACTGGCAATAACGTACCTGGATAGCCTTGCCCGTTATATGGTATGCTGGCACACTGGGACGAATCACAGTATCCAGGCGGACCTGGGGGTCCTCGGATACCTGAGTTTCCAGGTCGACCAGGTGGCCCAGGAGGACCTCTTGAACCTGTGGACCCTGGTGGACCTGTTCTGGATTCTCCTTGAGGACCTGATGTGGAATTAAAACAATTTTTCCTCGGTTAAATACACTTCATGAGACCACCAGTGACATTTTCAATGGCATTGGGCCACAGCAAGACTAGACTACTCACAACCGTCTGGTAAGAAATTGTGTCCTTACAAAATCCCCAATATGAGTGAAAGTATGGTGAAACTTTCTTGCCAGTGACTCATGAAGACTCAGGGTCAGAAATCTACTCTAACACTCTTGCTAAAGGGATATTGACTGAGTAGGAAGCCAGCCAAACATATCAGGCAGTTCTGTGATTGCTCTTGTGTCACAGAAATGAGAATATCTGAAAAACTAAGCTTCCGTGGGACCACCATGGGTGTATGTCCCCAATCTCCAGACTACATGAAGCGAGCAGTGTTATTTCTGCATCAAGTGATGCTTAGTTATTATTAATATAAGTGTAAAGATTTAACTATTGGACTGACCTTGATTGCAAGGGGTCTCACAGATCTCATAATAAAAATTTGCTTTCAACCTAACAAAGTGCATAAAAAGGTAGACAACTGTTATTTCTTTGCAAAATATAAAAGAAGCCATAAAGAAATTTTGCAATGTGTCAAGATTTTTAATACTTTTTTCAGCCTACTAGCCCCATACTGAAATCGACTAGAAGAAACAAGGAATGTATCTATCCTTAAAGGATTATGAAGCCAAACAAAACATGTAGAAATTTCCTAAAACCAAAAATAGCAACACTCTTTCACTAATGCTCACCTATTAAAGTTACAGTAAATGTCTAACAGAACACATTCATTTTTTGAACAAAGGGAACATAAAAATGATCTCCTAAAAACATACCATGATGGAATGCATGCCCCAAACTAGGGAGATGAAGTGTGACTCTCTTGGGGACTGGTGCTCTCTTACTACTTGACCTGTTTCATGACTGGGAAACCTACCTGGGGGACCAGGCAGCCCTCGAGGTCCTAGGGAGCCAGTGCCCCTTTCACCCTTCTCTCCTGGCAAGCCTAAGGAAAGGCAAGAAGAAAAAGCACATAGCAAGATTATCTGCAAACATGCAGCTTGTGTCTGAAACGACAATGCTCAATACGAGTAATTCATTTGCTTAGTGAAAGCAGAAACTAATTTTTCACAGAAGTTCATTCTTAAAGCCAAGTTCTCTCTAGACATTTGTGTAATTCCAGATTCATGGCCAAGAAACAACTCTGGCTACAAGTCAGGAGGAAAATTATTTGAAGGAAACAAATGTCTAATATATTTTAAACAGTAATTAAGAACAGAAATCTTAAATAAATAGTTATAGCATATGGAAAACAATCTTAAAGGGATCTTGTCTTTACTAGTTCTGTTTGTATGGCATCCAAACCATCAAAATTATAGAAATATCAAATCATGTCTTAAATATTAACTACTCCTTTGACCAAGGTGGCCTCCAGTGTCCCGTACCATCTAGCATAAGAAAATTCTATCTTTATTTCTTCCTTCAGTTGCACTTATCTCCCATGAAATTAAAGTCAAACAAACATACAAGACCCCTGCCAGACTCTGAGTAAAGGAACAGAAAGATTCCGGGTCTGAAACTATAGGGATGTTTATGTGAATTCTATTTCTGTTCAACTCTTACCATAATCACAGCAAGATTTTAGTGCCTGCTTTAGTTTGCCAAGATTCAGTCTTTCCCTCTAACAACAAGAAAAAAATCAGAAAATGGCAACATCTTTTTACATCTTTACTGAGATCTGAAAAAATCACCCTGTTTTCTAAGATCCAGGACTCTCACTTAGAGGAGTCAGATGGATGGACAGATGGTTCTTTGGGGACGGTCCAAGCAAGACGAGGGAAAGTAGTTACCTGAACCAGGCCGTACACTTGCAGGCTTCTCCCTTCATCTCTGTGTAGCAACCACAAATGCCTACCTCGTTCCCCAGGGGGCCCCTGCATCCCTGGCGTGCCCGGAAAGCCTGGTCGCCCCCCAGGCCCTGGTTCTCCTCTGGCTCCCACGCTGCCAGGTGGCCCTGGAGGACCTGGTGGACCTGGCTGGTTGCGGTTGGAGTGGTAATCATTAGGAATCTGATTCAGCATCTGATTGAATCTGTTCATCTGACCTGCAAATAGGAATGAGGCTTGTGAGTAAGAAACTCAACAGGAAGGGTGGGGCTAGGGAGTGAAGTCACTTTCCCTTAGGATCTATCGAAACCCATCTCCCCGCCTCTTCCCTGCAGGCAACATTCTGTGATTAGCATCCCCCCCAAAAAAGACACTCCAGCCACAAAGGACTGGATCCCTGATAAACAATTCGCTCCAAAGGCTGACCTACCAACTACAAGCCTTACAATGAATATCAAAGAGTTGCAGAAGTTTAAGGTGGCTCCGACATCATCTTAAGGGACACCAATAATGTGGCTCAAAACATCCTTTTTTAAATTAAGAAATTATTTCATTTTTGTATGGACCTAAGGCAATAATAACCAGCTTTCAGTGCAAACTAGAATCATCTGTGGGTATATTGGAAAATACACATCTTTGGGCCCCATCTCCAAAGACAATGACTCATCAGCTTCAGGGCATGGCCAACAAACTCATTCCTAAGGAACAACTGATGTGATCTTAAGGCAAGTGTTCTATGGGGACCCTTTGAGAAACACTGATTAAAACTTCAAGGAGCGGCCCTGAATATAAGGCTTGCACTCAGTCTGCAGGCGCTGGTCATTATTTTTAATAGACCTCTTGGAGTAAGAAGAATCAGTGAAAAATAAGGAGCAAAACGGTCCCTGCCAAAGTTGACTTTCTAGGACCAAATTCATTATGGTGGTCCTCCTTCCTTTACATCATAAAACAATCATAAAGATGTAAGATGTAAAACAAGGCCATAACTTGAAGGACCCAGCTGTCTTAGTACTTAAAAAGTTTGCTGCTTCCAGCTATACCCTGATGAAACTCATTAAAAATCCTAATAAGGAAACTCCCTTTTAAATTCCCTTTGAAAGTATGATCTTGTATCAGATTGAATGTAGAAATAACAGGCCATTATATTGCCTTGGGTTATTATTTTTTTAACCTCGGTGACAATCTTTAAACTATCATTGGCTTTGTAGAATCAGATAAAAAAAAAAGCACCATACAAAAACTAGTGCTCACCAAAAATAAAATAGAAACATAAATCTTAGAAACGTTATGACTCAAACTCTGCATTTCCCTACAATTAACTTAAAAATCACTTTTGTAGTAAACAGAAAGGAAACTTTACCATTTATCAGTTGTTCACAGACTTGTCTCGCAACTGCTCGCATCATGTTCTGAGAAGCAATGTCACCCTGATTAATGAAATGGAGAGACTTGTCAGCACATTACTTCTGTAGCTTCAGACTTCAATACTTCACACAAAAAATAAATATAAGTACAATTTTAAGACATACATACCCTATCGCCTTTTTCTCCTTTTAATCCCGATGGGCCCTGAAACACAGGAATTGTATGTATCACAAACTGAAAAACATGTTCTAAAACAGCCCTGTTGTCTAGTGAGCTAACAAAATGGCATGTCACACTTATATCCATATTACTCACACTTTGCTTTTCTCTTAAATGGAATCTAAGCTCCTCAGCTCTCAGAGAAACACATGCCCTCCAAAATACTGCTCAGAGGTAAGTTTTATGGCTGCTGTTGGAAAAGTTATGTGCCATGCAAACATCTTGTAATGCCATGCACACTGCAGGGCTGCAGCCAAGATACAAATGAAGATTAAACTTGTACCATCATACTTCACAAAATCACCTAGTTATCATAGAATATCCAGGAAGCTAGTCTTCCATCAGCTTCACTAAGAGCCTGTGGGCTTTTGTCAGTCCCCTTGATAAATACATATCTCTAACTTCTTCCAGGGAGTTTTTGCACCAGGTGGAAAGGAAACTGGGTGTCCCCCTTATTAAATAATCCAAATGACCTCACATCCAAACAGGACCACTGAGTCTTTGTCTCTATTCAGTCACAGGTGTCTCCCTGGCCATGAGAGATCTTGGGGAAAGGTTTTCTTAAGTGCAGGAAGTTTTTGTCTTTCAGGCTGCCAACAGAAGGAACATCCAAAACCACTGACAAATCTGATATTCAGATAGTATTTCAAACTAAACCACCTCTTACCATCTCCATGGATACCCCTGTGATCAAAACCAAGACTCTTACCTTAACCATTCCAGTGTCCTGCTCCCCATTTTGCCCATCCATAGTTATCCACACCGAAGCCAGAATGAATTTTTTAGGGCAAAAACCGTATCATGTAAGTCTTCCGGCTCAACGAGTTTCCAGCCCCACTTAGAATAAAGTAAAAATTCCCTATCATAGGTCAGATTGTCCACTTGGTCACCCATGACCTTGTCCTTTGTCTGTGTCCCCTGAGTACCCAAACTTTCAGGTGGCCATGCTTCCTGGATGTTTGTTTCATCTCCCACGCTTACTTCTTGCACAAGGCATTAAGTCATGCTGCTCCCTCTGCCTGAACACTCTTCCCACAGATCTAACAGTTTTCTCCCTCCATTATTTCAGTGATGCTTCTTGGAGAGGTCCCCCACCTACACCTACGGTGATTGGAACAGCTGCTATTTCACCACAACACTTGGCAGTCCTGTGTTGCATCTCTTGTTTCTTCCAACCACCTGTCATCTCTCACCCTGGACGCTCTGTTATTCATTGACGTTGTGCTCACCCTCGTTGCCCTCCACAACCTCTGTGAAGGCAAAGACTTGTCCTGTTTACTGCTCCATACCAAATTACCATTATCACAAGAAAAACTTGAGTTTACTCTTCCATTGCCAAAAGCATTAGATGTTTGTGGAAACACTAATATTATTTAACTTGGAGGTTTTTGCAAATTACAGGGATTTTTTTTTACATTGGTTATATTTTGACATTTTTCTAATATGTTTAATTTATGCATACCCTGGAATTGCCCTTTTGTGTGTGATTTGCAGAAGTTATTTTTATTGCCAGTGTTTAGAGATCATATTTGAAATAAAAGCTGCAGATGCTGCTTTCAGGCATCTAGCAGCATCAACTATATTTATAAGAATCGTAGGTAAAATAAATATGTACAAATAAGGCAGTGTGTAAAGGTTATAAAGCCCATTGATCATTATAAATACTTGTGGACATTTTAGAAACTTTACATTCAGTTTTGGAGACACTAATTTGAAATTTTATTATGCACAATACTGTCTCAATTTTAAAACAAAATATCTGAGTAAAAGAAATTTAAATTGGGTGCAAATTGTGGAAGGACTCTTTTCAAAAAGTTAAATGACCAACTAAGGTTAATAAATCCTTTTTCCAAAACTGACAGAAATCAAACCAAGGGACACAGGAGGCAAGCAGTATGCCTCTGAGCTACAACCCAGCCCAGTACATCCTTTGATTCTGGGATTAATGTCAACTAAGGAGAAAAGAACAGATGCTTGCAAACAAAGGATGGAGGCACTACACACCATCATCATGAGCTTTTTTGTCTTGAATAGCATGCGACTTCTAAATAAAAAGAATCATTGTGTTGGTCCAGCTCTGATGCACTGTTTATACAGTGCAGAAATATGTGTCTTGGCTCATAATCCCATTCTAGTTTTCAAAGATACTCAATGACCACAATTTTCATCCCAGAATATTATAGTAACCCGGAGAGACAAACTTTATAACTGGTACCAACCCAAATCTATGCCTTCAGGATAGGCTCAATAAATCCTTCAAACACATCTACAGCAGACAGAACCTATACACGTCTCAGCCCTGCAGTTCTCTTGACTTCTGAGTGCAGGGAAAGTACAGCAGGTAGACAAGCAAGTCATCCACTTACAGGTCGGCCATGGTCTCCGGGTTTTCCTGGCTTCCCACTTGGTCCGGTGACGCCTGGAGAGCCAGGGCTTCCCTAAAACACAGATTAACAAAGAAAATGTTGTAACCAAGAGAAAATCCTGCCACAGTAAACTAAGTGACTGTAGCCAGGTTTAAAAGCTTTTGAAGGAAACAACATACAATAACACATTAAGGGCAAAGTAAAACCAAATTTTAAGGTAACACAAAGGGGAGAAAAAAATCTTGAAAATTCCAATTCAATTTTTATGGACTGTGCAGTTCCAAAATACATCTTGAGACCAGTTGAAAAATACCTGTATAATGTTTATAGCAGCACAATTTGTAATAGCTAAATCTTGGAAACAACCCAAATACTCATCAACCACAGAATGGATAAAAAGATGTGGTATTTTTATACAATGGAATATTATTCAGCTATAAAAAGATAATCTTAAGGATTTTATAGGTAAATGGAGGCAACTTGAGACTACTCATAAGTGAAATAAATCAGACTCACATTTATAAATATCGTATTGTCTCCCTAGTGTAAAAAATAAATAATAGCAATAAAAAACTGAAAGAGTAATAAGATCCACAATGTACAATAGATATTGTAATAATGAAAGGGAAACAAAGTGCTCAAAAGGAAAGAACAGCTGGGATAGGGAAAAGAAGAAATGGAAGAAAGGAAAAGATTATATGTATATAGGTTTATACATATAACTGTATGTATGTATATGTGTGCAAGATAGATGACTATACTACTGATCTCTGTTAGTTCATCAAAACGAACAGTTTGTGCTGTCATTGTTTGATTGTTTGATCATTTTTATGCCTAGATCTTGTAACCTGAACAACTACTTCTAAGATA
>RJWT010028110.1:0-15308 GCA_004365215.1 Cuniculus paca
GTTCTCTTTCTTTCCCTTCTGTTTAATTGCTTGACTTATCCTTGTCATGTTATTTTCCTATTGGTTCTCTTTCTTTCCCTTCTGTTTAATTGCTTGACTTAACCTTGTCATGTTATTTTCCTATTGGTTCTCTTTCTTTCCCTTCTGTTTAATTGCTTGACTGGCCTGGTAGATTCATTCTGTTGGGGTTCATGGAGTTATAGTCTTCATTATCTCTTTCTAGAATATCCTTCAGAACATTTTTGAGTGATAGTTTGGTGGTTATGGATCTCTTCATGTGTTCTTTGTCATGGAAGAATCTTACTTCTCTATCAGTTTTGAAAGATAGTACTGCGGGGTAAATCAATCTGTTGAAGGTTGTTTTCTTTCAGGACATAAACTACTTTACTCTAAGCTCTCCTTGATTTAAGGCTTTGTGTTGAGAAATCTGCTGTCATTCTGTTGAGATTTCCTTTATAGATACTTGTTTATTTTCTCTAATAACTTTTAGTATTTTCCTCTTGTGCTGAATTTCTGGAATCTTGACTACTATATGCCTTGGTGGAGAATTTTTTTTATCATAACTATTAGGAGTTCTGTATGTCTCACTTATCTGTATGTCAAATTTTTTTCCATACTTGGGAAGTTTTCTGCCATGACTTCTGTGAACAGGTTTTTTATGTCATTTGTACTACCACCTGTTTTTTTATAGACTCCAATCAATCTTTTGTTATTCTTCTTTGCATCATCTAGCAACTACTGGATTGATTTTTTGTGAGTCTTGCTATTTTTCAGAAATCTTTCTTTTCATGGTCACTACCTGCAATCCTGCCTTCTAGATCTGGTATTCTGTCCTCACATTGGTTCATTCTGCTACATATGCTTTCAATAGAAATTGTAATCTCCTGGATATCTGTTTGAATCTTTTTTATGGATTTCATTTCTTTTCCATGTTGGGCATTCATGATTTCCATCATTTTCCTAAACTCTTCTTTTTTTTTTAATCTGTTCTACTCCAGATTCACTGACCATGTCCTGCATTATGGTCAAAATATCTTTTGTTTATCTGAGAAATTATTTCTAATTTGACTTTACTCTAGAGCCTTGTTTGTCTGCTTTGTTACTTCTGCTGTTACCATTTCAGAGAGTTCAGGTGAGTGACTTTTGAATTGCTCCACCTCATTCCTTCCTGGTTTTTCATCTTGCTTCTGTGTCTTCTCATTTTCTTTCTTTCTTTTTTTTTTTAAGTTTAATTTCTGGTTCATGCTTGTAAATTGCTCATGGTAGGTAGCTTTATTGTGAAGAACCCTTAGAAAATGACTAGTTTTCAAAGATATCTTCTGGGTGTAGATGAATTTTGGCTTATTGAATCTGTTGCAAGATCTTAACCTCTTCAGTTTGTTTGGATGAGAAGTTGCTATTTGGCCTAGCTGCTGGTTCTTTGGTACTGGCCTCTACTATTGTATATAACTCTAAGGCAACCTAAGTCTTGACATAGAAGGAAGACCAACTGATTAGAACTACTATATCACCTTGGTTAATGTAGTACAATCAGTAATAACAATGTATCAAGAACAGCCTAAAAAATGATAAACTGCAGTAACTACTAATTTGCTGTTTTTAACTGTATGAACAAGATTTGTAGTTATAAAACAAAATCTAAAACAAACCAGAAAATTCTATATGGTAAATATCCCTGCAATATGGTGATTTTGCCCTCAGGGGAGAACATTTAAAAGTATTGGCTGAAAAATAGAGCAATAGAAGAAGAAAAACAGATTAGAACCAAGGTTGATGGAGAAAGAAATATTGCACAGCTTTTTGGAAAGTGGGGAAGAAGACAGGAGGGAAAGAAAAAAGAAACACAAACAAGAACAGAACAAAACAAGAACAACAAAACTAGAAACAATATTTACACTCACATTAAAAAAAAAGAAGAAACAATCAAGAAAAAGAAAAAATAGGCGAATTAAAGAAGGAGAAAAATGTCCACTTCAGGGTGTGTCTCTGCTGCCACTGGTACACAAAGGGCACAGATGAAGGCCAGATCTGTGTTGGTTGGTCCCAGCAAGCCTGCAGTAGAATTATGGTGAGGTGGTGGATACTCCCAGGAAGCCTGTATTTTCATCTCCACTGAAATTCAGGCTGCTTCTGATTTCTGATTGTGAGGCTAGGACAAGAATTGTTCAGCTCACAATAATCTGGGTGCCTCCAGTCAACTTGAACTCATCTCCCTGATGCTGGGTGTCTTCCACAGCTGCATATCACGCTGACACTGAGAACCCTGAGATGGAGCCAGTGCACTGCTGCTGTGAGCCCCACTATTATGTTCCAAAATATGGACCAATCACCCTCTCCCAGGGAAAAGATATGTATGTTATATAAAGGTTACTATAAGGGGCTTGTGGTAAAAGAAACCTGTTGTATTATTATCACTGCCTCTAAGTAAGCCTAAGTTTTAAAATTCCTTTTCTTTTCCTATCTCCAATAAAACAGAATCCTTAAAATATGAGAAAGATTATGCAATAATAAATGGCAAAGAGTAAAATTATATTGTAAAAACCCCACAACTTTGTACAATCCCAAAGCAAGTGTTTTTATCTGGCAGTATTTAACTTCTTTGTTTAGCTTATTAATAATGCTAGGTTTATTCTCCTCAGGGAAAGTAAGATTGGGTTTTTCTCATTTCATGTTAAGAATGTTCATAAGATTTGGCATAAATTTTAGTTAGAAAGAATGTTGACCATTTAGGTGGTTGTTGAATTTGGTGCAATTTGAAGGTGTTTAGTCATTATAAGTCCCCCAAACCAGGTATTTTGTATTCTGAAACTTAAGAGTACCTAGACTCAAAATCTTCAAGTGAAATCAGCAGTGGTTTGTAGCAAAGACACAAAATTTTTATTAGGAAAATTTAAAAACACCAGGAGATAGAAGAAATGTATGTGAGGAGGTTGAGAGAGTAAATGAATGAAGTTTCTAATACAGAGCTTTTCTTTAACATATTTTTTTTCATTTTTACTAGTACTTGCTTTTAGTATACAATGATTACCTTCACTGTGGATAATAAGTACATGTATTTAACACATATTAATTTTTTTCAACTTTTAACTTTTAATCTAGTCCATGTCTTTGGGCAACCCATTTCTTTTACAAAACCTGGATCTTAATAAAATATCACCTCCTAACAAGTTATATATTAGTAGCAAGATCAACTGTTACTTTACAAGTAGTTAATAAAGCAATTTACTTTTTAATTTACATTTTTTAATTCATATTACTAATATCTGCAGAACTATAAACAGTTTAATGGGTTAAATATTTTAGTAGTCTTATCTTGATTAGGTTAAAAGATGGTACTGGAGAGGGATGGTGAAGAAAGTAATTTCAGAGACTTCTAGACAAGCACATATTTAAAGCTTCAGTCACTGGGAATACCTGACTTGATCTTTCATTAATTTTCATTGTATTTTGAATGACACTGCCATTATTCTGATGGGTAATATTTCTCTTCTTTTAGACAATTTTCAAATACTGATTCTGATGGCTAATTTTGCTTTAAAAAGCATCAAGGTGTTAGTCATTGGTCCCCTCTAATTGTAGCCCATGTTACCTAGGGGTTTATTCTCTAATTAATGAGAAAATGAACATGCATCTACATATTGACAAGATAATACACATGTGTATAAATATGTACGTTTGTGTATACAGATGGTCCTAGACTTACAATGGTTTGACTTCTCACTTTTCACTTCTAGGACGGATAGTACAAAAGAGATATGCAGTCAATAAAAACTGTACTTCAAATTTTGAATTATGATCATTTCCCAGTCTAGCCACATGTTGTGTTAGACCCTTTTGTGAGGCTGGACAGTGGCAGATATTCACAAATCCTAATCAGCCAAGTGATCATGAGGGTAAAAAATCAATGTAGTGTACTGTGTGGCCAGTACATTTTAGATACAGGTATTCAATAAATAACATAAGATATTCAACACTTCGTGTAAAATAGGATTTACATTAGATTATTTTGTCCAACTGTAGGCTGATGTACATTTCTGAGCACAGTTAATATGGACTGAGCGAAGGTATGAGGTTTGGTTGGCTAGATTGTTAACTGCATTTTTGATTTAGGATATGTCTAACTCATGATGCATTTATCAGGCTATAACCCCATCACCAGTAGAGGAGCATCTGTACACATATGTAATATATTATATGTGTGTGTGTGTAAAAGATCATAGAACAATAAAATACAAAGCCTTTTCAAATTGCCTCCTTCCTTACCTATATTGAGAACAAATCTCTTTATGGATAACAACACAATATAGGTATACACAAAATATTGTGAAAGAGGCAAATTTTCCTTTGGGTCTGTTGAATTTTTCTTGAAAGTTTAACAGTTTTAAATAGAACATTGATTGAATAAAATTTAAATTTAAGTCATAGATTTATTTTTTTTTTAATTTTTTTAGTTTTTGCAGCACTGGGGACTGGACTCATGACCTTCGCATCTGCCAGGCAGGCGCTTACGCCACCAAGCTAAATCCCTCGCCCTTGTCTTTTTGAGACAGGGTCTCACTATGCCGTCAGGTGGCCTTGAGCTCACTTTGTAGCCCAGGATGGTCTCGAACTCACAACGATCCTCCTGTCTCAGCCTCCTGCATGCTGGGATTACAGGCATGAGCCACCATGCTGGGCTAAGTCATAGATTTATAATAGACATAGTTACAGAGCCAAACAGCCATTCACCTCCAAGAACTGTCCAAAGAGAACCTTGGTCCAAGCCTTTGAACAGTCAAGTCTAATGGTAGATTTATGTCTTCTGTTACATAAATAAAAGACACACATGAAAGATATACATCCTGATCTTGTTAAGCATTCATATTAAATAAACACACTTTCCTGTTATGATTTCTTTCAGAGTGTAGATATTCTCTATATGGAATGGCACTTTCCTATAATTTGCTTATAGGAAGAGAATGCACTGACTGGACAACTCCAGGTGCCTCATTCTCTTAACATGTCTGCTTATCATTCTGTGTTAATACAATTGACATTTTGATTTCTTTATAGTTGTCTCATGTGCCTTACTTGAATGATTCAGTGTTCACAGGCCTGATCAATTCTGGAACACCTAAGGTGACATTGTTAGATTGTATTCTGGGGGGGAAATGATCCCAAGAATTATAAAGAGGTTCTTATGGATAGAATGTAGTTAAAACTCCAGCTGAGATTTGATTACTAATGCAGGGATGTTGGCTGGGAGTCTTAAGAGGTGATTAGTTTGTGGGACCCTGTACTCATGAGTGGGTGTTATTTTTCTGGTGAGAATGCATTATTTCTCATAGGAATGGGTTAGCTTTTGAGTGAGTAGAGTTCGGTAAAGTGAGCCTGAAACTTCCTCTGCTGTCTTGCATGTTCCCACTCACCTTTCCACTTCCTGACATGAGTTGAAACAGCAAATAAACCTCACCAGGGGAGGTTGACCAATCTAAGAATTTCCAAGTATTTGTGATAGAAACAAAAAGCAGACTAAGACAAACACAATTCCAAAATTATCATTTTATGCTCAGATTGAGTTTGGAACTGGGTTTAAATTCAGTCTTACCTATTCTCTAGCTTATATGACCTGCATCAAATATTCAGCACTTTTATAATTTCCAAAAGTAATTTTAAAATCATAATGTCTTTGGAAAAGTTGTGAAATCTAAATTTAAAAAGTACAATTGCTTAGCTAATGTATATCATATGGTAAGTGTTCAATAAGCAGCAGTCAGAGCAATAGTAGAAGAAAATAGTCGTTAGTTTTCTGCATCTATGTGAGTCACAGATGTCATTGACATTTTCATCACTAATGGAGCTTTATACAATATTTTGTTCATTGTACTTATAGTTCTTTACATAAATTACAAACTAATAATTTCTGTAAAATTAATTTCTGTAAATTAATTTCTTTCTGTAATTAATTTCTGTAAATTAATTCTGTAAACTTCTGTACATTAATTTCTGTAAAATTCTTCTAACAATACATTTCAATTCATCAGAAGACCTTTAGGCTCACACCCTTAATCTCAGCATTGAACCATGAGTCAATCACAAACTAGATTCAGGTGCCTCTAAAAGGCCTGCCCCCATGACCACATGTAGCTTTAGTGGGAACAGCCGGACACAAACCATAACATCCTGCCCCCAAACTCCCAAAGACTCATGTACATTCTTTTACACAAAAGGCATTTATTTAGTCCATCTATGGGAGTTCCCAAAGCCCTAACAGTTTCAGCATTGCCGGTTTCTTTCTTCCTCACATAGGCATTGTATATTCATGCATAATTATGCTGTATAACCAATACTTGTAAAATAATAATGAGGTTTACACTACTAATTTCAGGGTTTTTTTTGTCTGTTTGGTTTTTTTTTTTTTTTTTTGAGGCACCAGGGATTGAACTCATGACCTCGCACTTGCCAAGCAAGTGCTTATGCCACTGAACTAAATCCCTGGCTATACTACTAATTTCTTTTAGTTCACTGAAAAGAACAGTTTGAGCCTATATTGTTTGATCAATTTTGCACACCTTTACTTTACAATCTGAGCAATTATTTTGAAGATAACAGTATGCAATATATTGAGCATTGTTAATTTCCTATTATCTTAATATGATATTCTATATCACTGTTTTTATTGTTTTTTCTCTTTAAAAGAAATAATAAAAATGAGGCTATTAACTGCCAAGAATGTATTAGGTGTTACAAAAGTTTCATTATTCTGCAATACCTATTTACATCTCAAGTCCGCCCTGCCTCTCCTAAATGGGATTCAGATCACCTTCCTTTGCAAACTCTTTTAGTATGTTTTATTTTTAAAGAAAAACAACAAGAGCATGAAGAAAAGCCTAGAAAGAAAAAAATACATAAGGCAAATGCATGTATTTTGCAACTTTCCAGTGCAAAATTGAGTCCAGCTAACAGGAATGTTATACTTCTAAATTAGTCACTCGAAAGCTTGAAAGTACCCTGCATGCCCTCAGATAGAGAACTATACTCAGAGGACAAAGGCAGGTCCCTTGCAAAGCAAGAAGGCAAAGAAGACCTATCTTGAAGGCGATCATTCCTTGAGGTGTCCCAGGCAGGAAATCCCCATTTACAAGCACACCTTTGAACTTCTTGAATTAAATCTACTCCTTGCTATTATGGTTTGTGTCAGGATTCATTCCCTAAATTAGTGACTCAAATCACACCCAATTCTAGTAATACATAATGTCCTTCTCTAGGAAAGCAAAATGCCTACAATGGAGTTGTATTAATCTCCATCTGTGTTGGTTGTATTTTTATTTCTGTGTCACATTTGAAAGGCCTGGAAGAGTAGGTAGATTTGCCTCCATGACCTCACCCAGAGGCTGACTCCTCCTTTCTCCAGGGTGGTGAAGCTGGTCACCACCCCATTCAGTTTCTGCCAATGGAAAGGAGGAAGACCACAGAGGAGCACTCGCACAGTACCACAGGGCCAGCCAGAGCTGGCTCTGGCCCGCTCCTCAACTCGCAAGCATGAGAGCCCAGGTACACATTTCCCCAGACTATCAGTGCCCCACTGTGGTTTTATTATTTATTTTATTCCTGTGGAAGAAGTGCAGAATGATTCTAGAGGACAACTAGTTTTGAGCACACTATTTATAAACACTGATATTTTGAATTTATCTGGTGATATATCTAACATATATCTGAATGTGAGAAATCAACCCAACTTGAACTGTTTGAGAGAAAAAAAAAGAATTTGATACTGAATTATCAGTTATTATTTTTTTATTATTTTTATTATTTCTTCTTAGCTATGATAAGTACTCTTTAATTAATAAGTTCTGAAGAAGGACATTAACATAGTTCATCAATAGATTATTCAAGATTTCCTTTAAGCTTAAAAATGAAATCACCTCAGCGTACAAGCAAAGCTAGCTGGGTGAGTGGTCTAACCTCTCAGAGACCCATCCTTAATTGTTCCCATTGTGAAGGTGGTTTCAGTCAGACATGGTAGTTACTTCAAAGCAAATACTCTGATCCAAGAACCATTTCCACGTTCCTGTTTCTCACAACTTACTGCTTCATAAATGCTTGTACCTGAGATGTAATTTGATTTACAAATTTAAATTGCTGTCTTTGAAAAACATATATTCCTTTGAATTTATTATTTAAAATGATTCATTCTTCAAAAAGATGGGATAAGGAAAAAATAAAACAAGGGTGAAATAATTAGGAGAGTTTATTGAATGGGAAATTCTGAAGAAAAATTTCTTTTTACTTCGAATTTGATTGAGGAAAGGGAGGTATTTATATGGCGTGGGGATGACTAGAAGCAAGGAAGTAATTGTTGCCACCAGAGTGAAAGAGAATACACCTTTCTAAACTACAGCAAAATGAGATTCAAATATAATTATAGTTAGCTGGAACATTCAAATTTTGAGTAAAATGAAGAATAATAGGGAGTATTCTATTAAGGACTTCTGAAATTCTGAAAATTTAGAGATAATCTAAAAGTATTAGAAAATTATACCTTGTCAGCAACTCTATGCTTTTTGAATTTAGCTTGAAGCTACAGAGAAATTAAATGCACATATATGTGTATTCAAATACAAACCTACATACATGTGCTATATAGTATTTCATATTATTTTTACTTCCCTGTTTTTTCCTGGTATCAGTTCATTGCAAAATCAATTATTATCTTATTATGTAATAGTAGCAGACAGTGTGTAGGTCAGAAGATTGAAGATAATTTTAAAATTAATTGGCCACTTTTCCAGGGGGAATATATTTAGTATCATACTTTTATATCATTAATTACAGAATTATAAGATGGAAAGGGAGAGGCAATCAGCCTCTACCACTAGTAAAATATTTTCTTCTGATTTCCTATAGTTTCTACATTTTGAATCTATTTCTTTCTATTATAAGTTCAGTCTAGATAATGATTGGTGTGCAGTTATCACCTTCATAATAAGCCATCTATGTTCCACTTCACTTATTAAACCATTCTGTTTCCTTCAAGTTAAACAACCTCCTTTCAGGGGCTGGGGATTTAGCTCAGCAGCCTAAGTGCCTGCCTGGCAAGCGCGAGGTCATGAGTTTGATCCCCAGTGCCACAAAAGAAAAAAAACAAAAAGAATTTATATATATATATAAATTTTGTGAAGTATATAAAATCCCAAAGCATCTTAAATGGCCTTCAAAGAGTACATATTACACTTAAAAATCTATTTCGCATAAGAATGTGTTCTAAGTTTTTTCGACTAGGTGATGGTACAGCAGGGCATGGCTCTGAAATTTCAGAATCTAGCTGGTTGCAGATTCATATTTTACACCTAAGAATGTCTGATAATCAACTTTCCTGTTCTATGAGGAACACTCTTCCTGGTCTTATCACAAGGTATCCAAGAAACCCTGGGAAAAAGGTATTCCTAAGCAAAATTTTCCTGTGAGAATTACTTATGGCATTTTTCAAGTTCACCCTCATATTCATTCTGAAGTTATAGGGATTAGGGATCTCACTGTGGGAAATGATGCAGGTGGCTGATAGAAGAAACAGAGGTGTGTTTTCAAAAGTGTCACGCTGACATCTAGAAATAGAATGGCATGATAGACTGTATTATTATTTCTGTCATTATTGTTTTTTGTTTTTTGGATTTTTTTCATACTGGGGATTGAACTCACGACCTCATGCTTGCCAGGCAAGTGCTTGTGCTGCTGAGCTAAATCTCTGGATTTCTATCATTATTTCACTTTTCCTGCTGTCAAAATGGTATAAGGCAATGGTATCACAGAATTGCATGGAAGTGGTGTGCCAGGTAATCTTGATTGCCAGTTTGATTGAATGATGAGACTCCTGGTGAGTGATTGGATTTTAGGACACAAACAATCCATTCATAGCTGGATAGACTATGGAGGAAGTGGATCCTGGGAGTGTGACCTTGGGGACTGTGTCTAGACAATGGCCTCTTTCTCTGTGGTGCTTCCTTGCTTGCTTTGCATTCTGGGTACCATGAGATGAGCAGTTTTCCTCCTCTAATCCTTCCACCATGATGTTTCTCCTTCAGAGCCAGCTAAACACGTGTCTTGGTTACTTTTCCTCTCGTTGTTGAGACAAAATACCTGATGCCCAAAGTGAAGGAAGGAGAGGTTTATTTAGCTAACAGTTTTGGGGGTTTCACTCCATCGTCAGCTGGTTCCAAAGCAGGGTGGCATGGCTGAGGGGCAGCCGTTCATGGCAGCTGCAAGCAACAAGAGGGAACCAGCGCAAAAGAGAGGAAAATGCCCCCATTCCGACCTTACATTGTATGTTGGCTCCACCCCTGGGCGGGTGCAGAACTCACACCGCCAATCTCAGTGCTACACATAAACATTAGATTCAGCCACTTCCATGGCTACATGAGGCTTGGGGGAGTCATCTATATAGAAACCGTAACAACATGGATGGAACCCTCTGAAATGTGAGCAAAAATAAACTCTTTCTCCTTTAAGTTGTATATGTAGAGTATTTGATCTCTGAAACATTTTGTAACTGAAAAACTGACCAATAAAATGGGAAACTTTATGTTTTAGGATTATTGCACTTCATTCTCTCTGAATTGTAGATCCAGTACAAAAGTGTTTAAGAATTTTTCAGCCCTATAACTCTATGATTCTATTAATTTGATTTGCATAAAAGCACCTAAAAACATACTGACATAAAATCATGTACTATGAAACTAGAGCTTTATATTAAATGAGTGGTATGAGGGGCCGGGGATTTAGCTTGGTGACATAAGCACCTGCCTGCCAAGCACAAGGTCATGAGTTTGACCCCTGGTGCACATGCACAAATAAATAAATAAATAAATAGTATGTTGAATTGGGAAATCTAAAAATCTATTTTCTTTGTGTTTTTCTTCTCAATAAATTTCTAATAATAATTGTAGATTTTTCTTGATGTTTTAATTTGCCACCTTTTGTCAAAGGAAAACCTAATGTCGCTCCAAAGCTAAGAAAAGTAATGAACAGATATTTGAGACAAATTAAGTCATGAATTTATCCCAGGAATCATGTTACATCTTTATTGATAGGAGCATAAATTCTGCAGCCAGAGTCTAAGAGAACATGGAGAAATGTAGAGATAGTGTACAAAACATTTTTCTACCAAAAGGTGCTGGTTTAGTTGGGGTAAAGGAGAACATAGTCCTGCCGGCTAAACCCGTGAAAGGGAGAGCTTTGAGGCTGGAGTTCCCAAGCAGAGCAAGGACCCCACAGCCTCACGAGGTGGACGTTGGTGCAGGAGATTGCTGCTGCCTGACGAAGAGAACTGCTACACACTTACATCACTGCAAGGTCATCACTTTAAAAATATGACTTTATGTTATATTTTTTCTTTTCTTCCTTTTACTAGTATATTTTTCCAATAAGCAACAATGTAGAAGAGCTTAATAGATAAGAGTTCAACTCTCACTTGGAGTCAAATGCTTGGACTCAAACTATGCTTCACCATTCACTGTGAGCAACCAAGTTCTTGTTAGTAAAATGCAGATGACGATAATATGTGTCTCAATTAGGCGCGGTGGCCCATGTGATCTCAGCAGGCTGAGAGGCTGAGGGAAGAGGATTGCAGCCCAAGCCCAACTTGAGCATTTAGTATTTTACCAAGACCCTGTCTCAAAATAAAAGAACCTGGAGAAGTATCTCAGTGTGAAGTCCCTGGATTCAGTCCTAAGTACCACACACACACACACACATGCACACACGCACATACAATAACAGTAACAATAATAATAATAATAATAATAATAATAACAATGTGTCTCATACAGTGCTGAAGGTAAATTGAATAATTGTTCAGTGCCTCACAGCAGAATAACTGATATTTAGTAGTTATTATTATTCTCATTACATTTTATTTAAAACTAATTCTTTGATGTATGTTTCTGTAACTAAAAGTTACAGAAAGGTGGCAAATATGTTTATAAAGCTTGAAGTCTAGTAGCATTTAATTCTCTTACATTTTTCACTATAGTCATAGTTAATCAGACTGGAAACCTTTCAAGATACAATTGCTCTCAGGGCCATGCACTTTTGAGCCTGCTATTCAGTTTTCTGTAATTCCCCATTGTCTTTCTCTTACCAGCTTTAAGTAGTTATGAAATGGGTGAAGTCAGTAGATGTTAACCCTAATCCCATTTTCTCACAGTATAAGTTATTATCTTTCAATGCTTCTCTTTGCCTGTCTTTCTCCTTTATGAAGTATGTCACCCAAGAATGGTATGGTATGAATTTTTCTTTTTATCCTCTAAATTATTAAAAATCTTACTGAACTAAGTATCTCCTAAAACTATGGAACCACAAAAGCTCAACATTTGAACACTTTGAACATATACAAGGCTCAACATTTGAACACTTTGACTGTATACATGAAAAACTAGAGGCCCCCACTACCTGATTGAATCTGTTCCTCAAGGTCGCATGAACATTTTTCTGGCTATTGCTGCTTTCAGAGAAACTTCAGATTCTGTGCTTCTGTGAATTTCTATTTTCAGTGAACAATCTCTCCTATCTTCTGTTCTAGCAAAGAATTCTTAGGAAGCAGTGAGGAAAAAACTTCCTGGTTTTAAAGAATGAGAAATGATAATTTTTCTGTTTTCTTTTTTAATAGATATAATATTAGAATAAAAAGAAGCACAATAACTTCAATATCATGGTTTTAGTGGAATTACAAGTTTGGAATCTAGGAGCTTCTGAGAACAATATAGATCATTATATGTGTGCAAATGTCTCTAAGCAAATTACCTCTGCATAAAAAAACATGTTGCCTACTTAGATCAGTTCTGCCTGGTGTGGTATTTCCACAAGCTTTACAAAAGACAAAGCTAAGACAAGCTCATGAACTAGCTAAGATTTTTCACTCCAGCCAACACTGATGGAGTGTACTGCCAACATATATTGCATGTTGATAGTCGACAAGTCATTTTTCCTCATTTTAGAATCACCTCTTATATAGCTTCATTAAAGAAATATTTACCTGAATTTTATTTCTTTTTCACCTAAACATCTTGCTGCTAGTAATAAACGACTTGAAGAGGAGAAAATTGTGGAAAGAAAAATATGATCACTTTTCTGTATTTGATATATTTATTCAACAAACAATTATAGAGTACCTATCACATACCAGGAACTGTTGTTGGCACTAGAGGTATACATATAGAGGTTGTTTATACTCTATTGTTTACACGAGGTTGTTTATTAAAATGAATCACAGAGTAAACCTACATGAAAGAAAATACCCCAGGTAGTAATAAAGAGTCTACAAACTGGAAAATTCGGAAAACAATAGGATCACTGGGTAGATCAGCAAGCCTGCTGTCTCTGGAGATGCCTAAGAACAAAGAGAGATGGGTACTAGCAGAAACAGCTGTACAGCAAGTGCCACCATGGTTCCGGTGACCTGCTTTGCAAAGGACAAGGGAAGCTTTTGCTATTGAGGTAGCAAACAGCATTGCTGACACAGACTGCTGAAGAGGTTAATGCTGTTACATTGCCCTACCCCTAAGAAGGAACTGCAGTCATGCTGTTCTAGTACAGGGTCACCGCACCATGGGCCCCACTCACACCCTGAATCCTGAAGCTTCATCTGCACTGTACATCTAACACTCTAAATCCAGGTTTTGTGACCAAACTGCATGCACTCTCATTTCAGACATTACAACCACCACTGCTGTGGGCTAACCCACTCCCCCAACCCTGATGACGTGGGTAATCTGTGTGCACTGTGGTCTCCAGAGCTGCTGTCACTCTTTTTGTGAATGCCTGACTCCAGACCCCATCTCCACAGCTGTTCCACAAGTACCCACACTTCACACACATTTACTAATGCTGCAGCAGGAGTACTTGCCTGCAGTGCACTACTATCACCGCTCACCTAGACCCCAGCGTCAAGACCCTCTATATGCACCCCTGCTCCACACACTAATTCTATGGCTGCTCCCAGGGTGGTGTTCATCACAGACCATGACTTCCCTTAGGGGTTGGGGAGAAGAACATCAGGATTCCTAGCAGCTTTCTTCAGCAAAGATTACAGTTGTCTTTGCTGACTCTTACATATATTCACTGTCTTGGTCATCTGCCAATTTTGCCTGTTTTGGTTCTCACTGAAGTGTGCTATTAACCTTGAAGTGTCTTAGTTCTTTAACTGACATATGTCACTTTTTTTTTGAAGTATGATGCTAACATCCACTAACAAAATTGAATGTGGATTAGTTACTGCCCCCACACTTGAGCCAGAACCATACTGCGCCATCTAGCCTAATCCTTTTACCTGCATGTAAGTAAAGACCTTTCCCTATCAAACCAGTCCAAAAATCTCCAAGAGATGACTTACTGTATCATATGGTCTGACAAGAATACAAAGCAACAAGAAACATGAAAACAAGAAATTCAACATACCCAAAAGGACATAATAATGAAAGATAGATCTAGGAATTTTATGACAAACAATTCAAATTCATTTTAAAGAAACTTTTTTTTTTTTTTTTTTTTGCGGCACCAAGGATTGAATTCACGACCTTGCACTTGCCAGGGAGGCACTTACACCACTGAGCTAAATCCCCACCCCTTAGGAATTTCTGTGAGTCACATGAGAACACAGATGCACAATTCAACAAAAATCAGAAAAACAAAATATCAACAAAAAAGAGACGTTCAATAAGAGATAGAAACCAATAAAAAGAATTGAACAAATTCTGGAATTGGAGAACTCAATGAATGAAAATTTAAAAACACATTAGAGAGTAGCAATAGCAGACTTGATCAGGCAGGAAAAATCTTCCATGAGCTTAGTGACTGGTCATTTGAAAATAGAGGAATGAAAAACACTAAAAGATATATAAAATTAGTGAGACACCATCAAAAGAACTAAATTCATGTTACAGGAAATAAAACAAAAAGAGAACAGGGTAAAAAGAGTAGAGTATTTTTTTAAAAATAATGGCTTAAAATTTTGAACTCTAAGAGAATTAAGGACATCAGATATATGGAGTCAAAAAAGCTCTGATGAGTTTCAATCCAAACAAGTGATTACAAAGGAATATTATGAACAGCCAAAAACCAAAGATAATGACAGAATTTTGAAAGTTCACATATAAGGAAACCTAATTAAGGTTATCTTAATTTGGAATGAGAGTTTTGGAAACATGATGTTAAGTGAAATAAATCTGGTCTAAAAAATTTAATTATCACATGATTTCTCTCATTTAAGTATTGTAAAGTACAAATAAAGAACAAGGAGGAGGAGCTAAAGATGGCAGAACAGTAAGCAGCAAAGT
>RJWT010028111.1:0-15313 GCA_004365215.1 Cuniculus paca
TCATGTTATCTTTCTGCAGTGGTTTCTTTACCTTTTCCCTCTACTTAATTGTTTTCCCTGCTTGGTGTTCTTCTTCTGTTGATGTTTTTGACATCGTAGCTATTTTCATGTCTATCTAGAGTATCTTTCAGTATTCTTTGCAGGGTTGGTTTGGTGGTCATGAAGTTCTTCAGCTGCTCTTTGTCATGGAAGTATCTTATTTCTCCATCAATTTTGAAGGATCGTTTTTCAGGGTACATCAGTCTGGGTGGGAAGTTGTTTTCCTTTAAGACTTGAAATACTTCACTACATGCTCTTCTTGACTTCATTGTTTGTTGAGAGGTCTGCTGTGATTCTGATGGGTTTTCCTTTATAGGTGATTTGCTTCTTTTCTCTAACAGCTTTTAACATTCTGTTCTTATGTTGAATTTCTGGAATGCTGATAATTACATGTCTGGGTGTTGATTTATTTTGGTTATGGCTAGTTGGAGTTCTATATGCTTCATTTATCTGTATATCAGTTTCCTTTCCCATGTTTGGGAAATTTTGAGCTATTGCTTCTTTAAATAGTGTTTTTATATCATTTGTGTTTTCTCCTTCTTTTTCCTTTACATCTATCAGTCTTATATTGTTTTTCTTTGCATCATCTTGCAACTGCTGAATTGCTAATTCCTGATTCCTTGTTATTTTTAAAAGATGTTTCCTTTCTTCCTCACTAGCTGCAATCATGTCTTCGAGGTCTGAAATTCTATTTTCACATTCATTGCAGCGGCTTTGCCAGCTTTTGATGGCATTCTTGATTTCCTGGGTATCTCTTTGAATCTGTTTCATGCATTCTAATTCTTTCTTGTATTCTTCATTCAAGGTTTCCATCCTTTTGCAGTGTTCCTCTATTTTTCCAACTATATCTTCTTTAGATGTGCTTAGCATTTCTTCATTACATTTATCATCTCTTGTTTTACCTGGGAAATCATTTCTAATCTCAGTTCCTTTAAAGTTTCATGGAGTTGTTTCCTTACTTCAGTTGCTATCATTTCAGAAGTTTCAGGTGTGTGGCTTATATTTTCTTCTATGTCCGTGTCTCTTTGGCTTATTTGGGAAGGACTGGAGGTGCAAGACTGCATTTTGCTCTTTCGTTTTGTCGTTTTCCTGTATTCCACTGTGGTAGGTGAATCCAATGTGCACGGTTGAGGTGCCAAGGCTAGGTGAAACTCACAATGCATACCTTCAGCTCCAGCCAAGACTACCACTGTGGCTGTTCTGTTGCTGGGCAGTGTCTGGACAGAGCCCAGGCAGGACCCCAGGGAAGCTCCAAATGTTCTGGGCTCTTGGTGGGATGGTCGCAGGTCCCTACTGGTCTGCTCGCGAGGTCCCAAGCCACACAGCTACGTGGAATTCGCTGTGCACACCTTCAGCTCAAGCCGGGCCCAGAGCAGCAGGTGCTATGCTGCTTCAGGGTCTCTTTCCCTGTGTCTTGAACCCCATCTTCACTGTGCCATCTTTTGACATCTTCACTCATAAAGAACTGGTGGTTTTTGCAATCAGCAAAGATGTGCTCGCTGTGTCCCAGAGCCCCTGTCCTAAAAGGTTTCATTCTTTCAGGGCTCTGATCTTTAAGTTGGTCTCAGACAGATTTCATGCCATCCTTGTCATACTTCTCGCAGTCTTCTTTTGTGAGCAATGGTTCATGACAGTATCAACTCCAGTGATTGCTGTGCAGTGAGTGTGGTGGCCTTTGGGGACTTGAGCGGAGGCACTGCCCTAAACGTGGGTCAGTAGTGTCGCGCTTTGTCCTGAGCACCATCTTCCCTTCACCTCGAGGCACAGCGCGCCCAGGGTACCCCGGTCTTGGATCACTGCAGGAATGCTGAGGACCATCTCGATGGTGCTGGAGGAGACAGCAGCAGCACTAACTCAGCAGGAGCCTGGAGCCCAGAGTGATGGTCTGGGGGAAGTGGGAGAGGTCAGAGTGGTCAGTGGATCGTCTAACTCTTAACCTTTCTACAGAAGCCAGAGTTTTCCTGGAGTTGCAGGTACCATGCTATGGTGCTGTGCATCCTCTGGTGTATTTTTTCTTCAACTATCCTGGTCAGGGGTCATCACCAGGCACTCGGGCTGCTGGAGGGTCTCCCAAGGCATCTGGGGATGCAGTCTATTCCTGCCTTCCTTTATTAAAAACATGCATGGGGAGCATCCTGTTCCACTTCATGTCCCAGGCCAGGGGCCTGCCCTTCATAAGAATTTCATCATTTCCTCTCTGACCTCACTGATTCCATAACCATGATTCTTTTGTCCCTCGGGGACTCTGAATGTCTCCAGCTGGTGGGGACCTCATCCCAACTGCTAGGAAACCAAACCAGCTATGACTCAAGAAGCTACCATGGAATGCGTGCCTGGAGACATCTTGGGGAGGCCACTCGGGGTCCTTGGGCAATTTCTGCTGCCTGCATCACAGCCTCGGGAGCCTTGGAGGGGGCTTGAAGAATCAGGGTATGAGGAGGGGGATCTACCGCCCTCATTGGCCTAGGAACAGAGGTCTCTCAGGACTCGGGATTTTCAGTGTTGGAATAACAAAGTCCCAGCAAATCAAGATGAGATGGTCACCCTATGTCTGGAACAAATCAATCTCTAGGGGCCAACGGGAGTCCTTTTACTTCTTGTCTGTCCTCTAGGGCCCTCATACTACTCAATGGGTGACAGATGCTTTGTGGTTTTGCCTGAGCCCAAGTGCCCTGTCCTTGTCCCGGGTGAAAGCTGGCTGCCTAGGAATGTGGGGAAGCAAGACATACGCACGGAGAGAAAGGAAAGCCCGCCGTTTGTGTTGTGGCTAAGGTGCAAGGTTCCGGCATGGCCTGTTACTAGATGTTTGCTATTGGCTGAGGATGTCCAATGCTGGGATTATGGGTGTGAGTGCTACACCCAAGTGGGTGTGGCCTACATACAAAATACGGGACAGAAAAAGTCTTCTCTCCATGCTCCTCCCCTTTGGCTTTTGTTGCTTGTGCCGTTTTCTGTCGCCATGAACTGTTGCCCTCTGCCAAGGGCCACCCTGCCTTGGAGCCAGCTGAGTATGGACTGAAACCTCCATAAACTGTGAGCTCATCAACCTTTCCTTCCTTCTTGGTGGTTGTCCTCACGCCAGGCTAATCTCCCAGTCCACTCAGCTTATTCTCACAGCTCAGAAACAGGAAGAATTGTTTATTGCTACTCCAGCACTGGAGAACCCTTAATTAACAGTAGGAAGAAAATTGGGCTTCCCAAAAGGACTGGGGACCTGATAGTTTTTGTTCTTTCCTGCTGAGTCAGTGACCATGAATTTTCTCTCTCCTATTCAGGTAGGTCCTGATGGAATAAAATAAAAGGCAGTGGGAACTACAGCAGAAAACTAAATTAGCTTTCCTGGGAAGGAGTGAGCTGGATAGCTGAACATTCATGGTGGCTCCTGTAGGTTGAGTAGGAGTTCACCAGGTGAAGATAAAAGGAGAACTATCCAAAACTTAGAGCTAAAACGATGTGCCTAATTTTGTCCAGAGACTCCCCCAAACTCCACCGATCTGCTATGCCTCTCTAGGATTCAAAGAGCAGGCGAAGTGATGTCCCCCTCCCAGCTGGTTCAGACATGTTCACTCAAGATGGTGCCCGCAAGAAGTGAATGTGCTCTGGGTTACCAAATGGTTGGTCCCTGTGGGAGCAAACTATGTCGATGAGAGGAAAGGAAGGGCAGGGAAGGCGGAAGAGGAAAGGGAAGAAAGACAAGGTGGGGAAAGGCAGGAAAAGCAAGTCAAGTCTACTTCGGTGACAATCTCAGGCCAACACTCCCAGTGGGAACCAGGGACAGACATTCTTTAAACTCTGCCATTTCCTTACTCTGGGGCTGTTGAGGCCTGATGGTTCTTGGCACCTCTTTAAAACAAAAATCAAAAATAATGTTTTTATTTCTTCCAACAAAATGCCTGGATTTGTAGCTACTGTTCTTGTTCCAAGAACCAGTCCTTAGGAAGCTGAGGGAGGCATACACTTCTAGAGTTTTGGATCAGCCCAAGATCTTTTCCCTACAGAAGCCAAAGGCCCTCTCGCTGCTTCTCCCTCCACATATCCTGGATGACCTGCTGAGGGCCTTCGTCCCCAGCGACTTCCTCAGCCAGGAGTGGTGGAAAGAGCCCTGTGTTAGGCCTTTGGGGACCAGGGTTCTGGTCCAAGCTCTACCAGCTCCTGGGTTACCTCAAGGAAGCTATGTCCAGTCCATGGGCCTCAGTTTCTCCGTCTAGAAATGAAGGCTATCACTAAATCTTTTGTAGAAAAAAAAATCTCCATACACACATTTCAAGAGGTCAACTAAAACTTTACCTACCTAACGGTATGTGTTAAGTGCCTGGAAGCCACTGGGATAAGAAACCTCCAAGTCTGCCCAGACCTGGCTTCCAAAGGTCTCTAGACTCCTCCCAACCCCAGGGCAGGAGTGCAGGAAGGAGGAGGAGGAAGTTGGATTTCATTCTGCATCTGGGCCCCTGCAGCAACTCCCCCCACAGATTCCCCACTGTGTCTCGTACTGGTGCCTGGCCCTAAGCTGTCTGTCGATGGCACCTGGACCTTGCTGCCTGGGTTCCTGATGGCTGGAGCAGTGAGACTCTTCTAAGGATGGTAGGGAAGACAGGTGGCAGAGGAGTAGAGGCTCCTGCCCCTCAGCAGGGTGGGTTTTAGTAGTCCCTTTCCAGGGGGTAGAAAAGTGAGAAGTGAAAGACACATGGTGGCCTTGGGCCTCAGAGGCCCAGGGGACAGCAGTGCAGGTGATAGGGAAGAGGAATGCCAGGATGACCTTGGGAGTCATCTAGGGTCACAGGCACCCTTGCCCCATGCCTGGCCCAGTGCCTGGCACAGAACGGATGCCCGGGATCAGTGCACAAGTGTTTTCCTTCCTATTGCAGAGTATTTGAAGCCCCTTTTGAGAACAGTCCTTCCTTCTCTCTTTTTATTTTCTCCATCCATGTGCTCCTTTGTGCCACACCTGCTCCCAACAGCCAAGCAAGAGAACACTTCTTCTTTAGCAGGAAATTCTACCTCGGGGAGGTACTGGGGAAAGAGGAGTCTAAGGCCAGAGCAACCACAAGCCTGCTATGTGCCTCAGTTTCCCCCCTTGCACCACATTGATTCCCTGATGAAGCTACTTCAAGGTTCAAGGCCTCTGACCCATTTCAGTGGGGCTCCCTTGGTCTGCAGGACGGCCTCAGAGGAATTCTTTTCAGGGCTTGCCGCCAGCCGCTGCCCACCTAGACCCTGTCTCCAGGGTTCTTCCTGCTTTTCTACTCAAAAATAGTCCCTGCAAAGGGACAGCCCCTCTAGAATTTGCTGGTCACTGGATGGCTAGAGTTTGCTGGATGCAGGTAGGTTATACCTGTTCCCGTAGGGCTGTAAAGAGAAGGGAAGAATTCTAAGCTCTGCGAGGTTTTGAGCATTGATTCATCTCTGGGATGGCAGGGATGATTCCTGGGCATTTGCACACGTGTAGGAGCAGGGAGTGAGTGGAGGTGGTTCCTGCCCCGCAGAGCTCACCGCTAGCTGGGGAGACCAGAAGCGCACTCAGTAAGTCAGACGATGACCCAGGTCTAGTTACCTTGCAAAGCAGCAGTGCGTCAGGCTGAGATTATGAGCAGGTGGTAAGGGTGGCAGGGTATCTCTGGGTGGGGGGCAGCAGGAAGAACCTCTAGGAAGAGGTGGGAGACAGCCTCGAGACATCTAGGCAGATAAAGCAGTCCCTGCAGGGGCTCCCAGGCGCCTGCGACAGAGGATCTTGCCTTTGACCTCATTTGTTCTCGACATTTCTGCCTCTCCTGCTGCAGGACAAAAGTGGTTGTAGCAGGACCTCCCTGTCCCACAGAAAGCAGGGGACACCTGCAGGCTACAGGCTTAGGACTGAAATTAAGCCAAGAATGGACAGAGTGAAAACACGCCCTGCCTTTGGGGGTAACACATGTACTTTATTACCACACAAAATGAATTGGGGAGTGTGGCCACATTTAAAAGAAAATCCATTTCCTCCTCTGTAGTAAAAGATGCCTTATTTCACCTAAGAATTGAGGAAAAGAAAATTTCACAATTTCTTCTCCCATGGAAATATTTTACTTCTTTAATAAAAATATTGAAGTTAGCAAATCCCTTTTTTTTTTTTTTTTTGCCTAATGGGGCAAATATTTTAAAAGGCAATCCCTAGTATTAGCAAGTATTTGGCAGTCGGCCGTTCTCTTGAGACACGGGTGAGCATGAAAATTGGTTCAAGATTTTTGGGAGGCCAGTTTGCTCTATGGAAAGACTTGGCAGGCTCAGTAATTCCCCATTGGAAAATCCATTCTACAGAAACCACTGAAGATGGTTACCATGAGAATTTGAGCACAAGATTCCTCACAAACTTGTTTATGGCTGTGGAATAAGTATGAAAAACTGAATAGAGGATGAGTTAAGTACATTTTAACACATAGGTATTTAATAATAGGGACACATATTTAATACATATTGGTAGGTGGGAAACAGTTACAAAATCATTCCCCATAAATTACTCAGCACTATCTTAGGACACATGCATTCTTTCTTCAATTATATCTAATCTAAGACTATATTATTTATTGAATTCATTTATTAGTGTTGAATTATCCTGCTGATTGACTTCTCTTTAAATTTTAATAACCATATTTTTCTCAATTGATTTCTAATCGAGTTTCCTTTGTACCAAGTGGGGCTGGTTTCATTTCTGTCCCAACTTTTTTCCAGTATTATGTGTTTTGTGTGTGCATGTGTGTGCTTGCGTGTGTGTTAACATACAAATAACATAACGTTCACTGTCTTGATAATTTTAACATGCACGGTTCGGCAGTATTAAACATGCTCATTTGTTGGGAAGCCATTACTGTCTCCATCTGTCTCCAGGACTTGCTTTGCAAAACTGAAACTCTCTGCCAATCCAACGGTAACTTCCCAGCCACCAACATCCTATTTTCTACCTGCATTCTATTTTCTATGATTCTGACTACTGTAACTACCTCATGTAAGTGAAACCATACAGTATTTATCTTGTCATGATTGGTGTATTTCACTTCATTTCTGCCTGTTTTTATTTTTAAGCTGTTTTTCTCATGTGCATTTTGCTTTCTTTCTTTGAGAATTCCACATATGCTCAGAGCCTATCGATTTCACTTCCTAAAGTATGCATTCTTTTTGCTACTATTGGTTTGATTGGGTGTCTTTCTCAGCATTGTCTTTTAGGTCTTCCTTTTAGGTCTTTTGGAACATCATCTTGCTGGTTCATCCTGAACAGAGATTGTGTGTGTGCATGAGTGCATGTGTGCATTTGTGTGTGTGCAATTGTGTGCGTGTGTGTGTGTGCATGCGCGTGCATGTGTAACCTTCATCCAGAAGTTCTGTAGTTGTAGCTTCCACCTACTTCCTGGACCCTCGGTTCAGTAGCAGCCTTACCTGGTGGCTGGAGGTGCCTGTCGCTGGGGATCCTGAGACACTGTGAATTTAGTCACCTAGCAGCTGCTAGCCTGTCTAACACTTGGCTGGGAGAATGACGACTTCTCCTTGTCTCTGAAATATAAAACATAAACCATCACCCAGGCAATGGTCCATGCAAGCCCTTTCCCGCCCAGCAAGGGGCTCACATCCCTTCCCTGCTGTGGCCTTGCTTGCCTGGGGCCAGAATTGAGTGCCCAAGCTTCAGTTCTCCTTGCCCGTGTGTGTTCCTGCTCTTATTCCTACTTGTGACAGCAGCTGGGCTCTTAAACATTTTAAACACGTAACGGTCACAGCTTTGTGGACATCAGCTGAGGGCCCTCAAAGAGCACACTGGAGGGATTGTGACCTGAAATCCCAAGTTCTTACTTTTCTGACCCCTGCTGGGAGTGAAGGAAGTCGTGTTGGCATTGACAGGTGCCTTTTGGGGATCGCAGGGCCTTGGTCTCCTTGAGGGCACACCCAGCTTCCTACAGTCATTTTTGGGGTGGCCTCCTTGGTGTCTTCCATGTGGGCCAAGCCGGCCTGCTCACATGGGTCATTTGTGTCCTTGGAGCTGTCTACTCCCCAGCAGCTATCTGGGGACATCTCTTCCTCCACCGCCTGGGGTAGTCTCCTTTGGGAAAGTACTGCTTGGTGCAGGGCTTACCTCCTGGGCCCCCTCCTGAGCATCCAAACAGTATTGGTGCCACTGTGAGTTCCCAGCGGTACTAGGGACAGCACCCACTTCTGTCTTCCAGACCTCACTGGAGCACAAGGCCCTGCACTCCTCCTCTCCCCAGTGCACCCCAGGCCACACTAAGCCACTCAGGTCTCTCCCCTGTGGCCACCTCCTGTGGGGCATCAGCATGTGTGAAAGAGCCCAGCGGCCGCAAAGCCACTCTATATCCTGTACTGGGTCACTTTCTGTGGGTGACACGAAGAAGCAGGACATCTACTGATCGACTCTAGTGACTGAGATGCCTTGGGCATTTTTCTACCATTAATATTTATAACTTTGTTATAACCATCCAAAAATGATTGTAGAGGGGAAGTCTGTTCTTCTAAGGGTTTTGTTAAAAGGTAGACACGTTGAAAAATACGTTTTCACCATGTTGATTATTTTCCTTTTAAAAACTCATATTTTAGCCAGGCGTGGTGGCTCACGCCTGTAATCCCAGCACTCGAGTGGCTGAGGTAGGAGGATCGTTGCAAGTTTGAGACCAGCCTGGGCTACAAAGTGAGTTCAAGGCCAACCTGAACTGCATAGTGAGACCCTGTCTCAAAAAGACAAGAAAATAAATAAATAAATAAATAAATAAATAAATAAATAACAAGCTCATGTTTTGTCCTGGTGCTGGGACAGGAATTAGATGCTCGTCAGAATTTGGCTTGTTTGCTCAACATTTGTCCCTGGCTGCTCTGCTCCCGGGGAGCCCCAGCCCTTCAGATGTCTTCACTGCAGACCCTGAGGGTCCTGCATTCTCTTCCGCACACCAGTTCTTCTTCCAGGCTTGTCTCTCCCCTTGTCGTTGTACAGTGACACCCAAATCACCTCTAGTTCCTGGAACACCAGGAACTGTTCATCTTTATGCTTGCATATGTGGTTTTCCTGCCACCTGGATTGTCCCTTTCCTTTTCTATCTGTCACACTCCTTTTCATGTTCTAAAACCCACTTTAAGTCTTTCTCACACTCCCTTTTTATTGCTGTCTGTTGATGTGCAGACAATACCTGCATTGTTTTATTGGTACATTTTAGATATGCATAGTGATAACATTCATCATAGGGAATTTGTGCCTATACATGGTATATCTTGCTTCTTTATTTCCTCATTCTCCTTCTGTCCCTTCAGCCACTCTTCCCCTCTTTATTTACAAAATGTTTGTTTCCATTTTTTCCTTCTATTCCTTTTTCTTTCTTGTTTCTTCTTTCTTCTCCTTTCCCTTGTTCCCCTTCATATTTGAGCATTTTCTTCCCATTTCCCAACGTCAATTATACATTTGGTCCTTATTTACACTTCTGGTTCTTCCTGCCAGAGAAACCATGTGATATTTACACATGTCTGTCCAATTAATTTCACTTAAGAGTATGGTCTTAAGATCCTTCCATTTACCTAGAAATCTATCAAGCTTATCCTTCTTTATGGCAGAATAGTACTCCACTGTATAAAAAAACCTCACATCTTTATCCATTCATGGGTTGATAGGCATTAGGGCTAGTTCCAAGATTTAGCTATTACAAACTGAGCCACTATAAACATTGGTATGATGCTTTTAATTCTTTTGGGAAGATATCAAGAAGGGGAATAACTGAGTCAAATGGAACCTTTAGTCCTAGTTTTTTGAGGAATCTCCACAATGATTTCCACAGTGGTTGTACCAGTCTACACTTCCACCAACAGTGGAGAAGGGTTCCTTTTCCCCCACCGTACTGCCCGCATTTGTTACTGGTTGATTTCTTGATAATAGCCATTCTTTCTGAGGTGAGATGGAATCTTGCCATTGTTTCCTTTTGTATCTCTTGAATGACCAGGGATGTTGAATCTTTTTTCATATATTTATTTGCCATTTCTACTTCTTCATCTGAGAAGCATGTATTCATTTCAGATGCCCATTTTTGGATCTGGTCTTTAAATTTGGGGGTGAGGTTTTTTTTGAGTTCTTTATATATTCTAGGTAGTAGTGCTTTGTCTCAGGGAGAGCTGGTAAAAATTATTCCCACCCCATGGGTTGTCTCTTCACTCTGTTGGTGGTTTCTCTTGCTATGTAAAAGCTTTTTAATAAGAGGAGATCCCAGTTGTTGATTCTTTGTGACAGTTCCTGTGTGACTGGGGTTTTGTTCATAAAACCTTTGACTACACCAATGTCTTCAAGAGTTCTACCTATTCTGTCTTCCAGCAGATTTAGTGTTTCTGTTTTAATATTTAGATCTTTGACCCATTTCAATTTTAGTTTAGTGCATGGTGAAAGATATGGTTCTAGTTTTAATCTTCAGCATCTGGAAAGCCAGTTTTCTCAGCACCATTTATGAAAGAGGTTATCTTTCTTCCTGTGAAGAGTTCAGCTCCTTTGTGAATGATAAGGTGACTGCGTATGTCTGGAGTTGTTTTTGCATTTTCCAAACAGTTCTATTGATCCTTGGGTCTATTTTTTTGGCAGTACCATGCTGTTTTTTTTTTCTTTTCTTTTCTTGGCTTTGTACTATAATTTTAGGTGCTTTTCCATGCCTTGCCTTTGTTGCTCAGAATTACCTTTGGTATTCTAGGTCTCTTCTGGTTCTAGGATTGTTTTCTCTAATTTTGTGAGATATGCTTTTCGAACTTTGATTGGATTGCATTAAACTTGTATAAAACTTTTGGCAGTATAACCACTTTAATTATATTGGTTCTTCCTACTCAAGAGCAAGGGATATATTTCCATTTTCTGATATCTTCATTGATCTCTTTTTTAAGAGTACTGTAGTTTTCAATCTAGAGGTCTTTTACTTCATTTGTCAAATTGATTCCCTAGTAGTACTTTTTTTTTTTGATGCTATCGTGAAAGGTGTTGTTTCCTAAATTTCTGTCTCAGTGAGTTTGTTATTTGTGTACAGGAAGGCTATTGATTTTTGAGTGTTGATTTTTGTATCCAGCTAAGCCACTGATTTTTTTTTAAAGGAAATACAACAGAACAATAAAATGAAGCAAAACAAAACAGTGAGAACCTGATATTGGATTTCAAAAATAAAACAGTAGAGAATCAACCATAATTACTATGCTGCATATTGAGATGCTCTGAATAGTTGCTCAGACTATTGGCTTTAAGCTTGCAAAGCTGATCAAACAATACAAGCGTTAGGTTGTTTCTTTACTTCAGTTGTTATCATCCCAGCCTGTGTCCCTCCTAATCAGTCAGTTGTTTATTGTGGGGGAGGGAATCTGTTCTTCTCTCCTTGCCCATGCACCAGCTGGCTCATGGTAGGGCATGGCTTTCTTCCTGGTTCTCCCCTGGCTGGTGTGGCCACTGCTGGCATGGCTCACAGGGTTGCTACTGAATTTGGTAATTAAATCTAGAAGTCTTTTGGTGGAGTTTTGAGGTCTTCCATGTAGAATATCATGTCATCCACAAATAGTGATAATTTAGCTTCTTCCTTCCCAATCAGTATTCCTTTTATTTCTTTCTCTTGGCTAATCGAACTGGCTGGTGTTTCCAGAACTATATTGAATAATAGTGGTGGCAGTGGATATCCTTGTCTTGTTCCTGATTTTAGAGAGAAAGCTTTCAGTTTTTGTCCATTTAGTATGATGTTGGCTGCTGGTTTGTCATAGATGGCTTTTATTAGATTGAGATAAAGACCATCTATTCCAATTTTCTGTAGAGTTTTTATCATGAATGGTTGTTAGACTTTGTCAAACACCTTTTCAGCATCTTTTGAGG
Organism: Cuniculus paca; assembly: GCA_004365215.1. Lineage (NCBI taxonomy): Eukaryota > Metazoa > Chordata > Mammalia > Rodentia > Cuniculidae > Cuniculus > Cuniculus paca. The sequence continues at coordinate 11,879 of RJWT010028111.1, forward strand.
TGATCAAATGGTTTTTGTTCTTGGCTTTGTTAATTACATTTATTGATTTGCATATGTTGAAGCATCCTTGCATTCCCAGGATCGCTTGGCCATGGCATGCAATCTTTGTGATGATTTGATGCATTTTGTTTGCCAGTGTCTTATTGAGGAGTTGTGCATCCATGTTCATTATGGAGGTTGGCCTGTAGTTTTCTTTTTTGATTAGATCCTTCTCTGGTTTTGGTATGAGGGTAATACTTGCTTCCAGGAATGAATTTGTGAGTATTGCTCCCCTTATAATGTGATTAAAGAGTTTGAGAAGTAGCAGTATTAGGTCTTCTTTAAATTTATTATAGAATTCAGCAGTGAAACCCTCCAGACCTGGGCTTTTATTTGTTTGCAGGTTTTTAATTACATCTTCAATTTCATTGACTGATACTAGTTTAGTTAGAATTTTTGTATCTTCTTGATTCAGCTTTAGTAATTAATATGTATCTAGGAATCTGTCCATTTCTTCTGTTTTCCATTTTACTAGAATACATATTTTCAAAGCAAGTATTTATGATCTTTTGGATTTCTGCAAGATCTATTGTGATTTCACTCCTTTCATTCCTATTTACATGAATTTGAGTCTTTTCTTTCCCTTTTCTGATGAGGTAGGCTAAGGATTTGTCAATTTATTTAATCTTTCAAAGAACCAACTCATTGATTCTTTTTTTTTTTAATTTTTATTCTCAAACTTTTTTTTTTCTTTAGCGGCACTGGAGATTGAACTCATGACCTCGCGCTTGCCAGACAGGTGCTTAGGTCACTGAGCTAGATCCCCAGCCCTTATTCATTGATTCTTTGTATTGTTTTATTAGTCTCTATTGTATTAATTTGTGCTCTGATCTTTATAATTTCCTCCCTGCTACAAGCTTTGGGCTTGACTTGCTTATCTTTTTCTAGAAGCCTGAGGTTCAGTATTAGGTTGTTTATTTGAGCTTGCTCTGTTTTTCTGATCTGGGTATTCACTGCTATAAATTTCCCTCAGGGGCTGGGGATTTAGCAGCCTAAGCACCTGCCTGGCAAGTGTGAGGTTGTGAGTTCGATCCCCGGTGCCGCAAAAAAAAAAAAAAAATTTCCCTCAGAAGACTGCTTTTATTGTGTCCCATAAGTTCTGGTGTGTTGTATCAGCATTATTGTTTAATTGTAGAAATTGTCTAATTTCTTCTTTTTTTTAAATAGGGAATTTGTATCTTATATATCTTTTTTAAATTTTAAAGAGAATAAAATCATAAAATAAAACAGTAAAGTCAAACAAAACAAAACAATAAAAGCTATACAGGACTTCAGAACAAGATAATAGGAAATCAATAATGGCTACTATACAGACTTTTTTTTTTTTTTTTGTGGCACCGGGGATTGAACTCACGACCTTGCGCTTGCCAGGGAGGTGCTTAGACTGCTGAGCTAGATCCCCAGCCCTGTTTTTGAGACAGGGTTTCACTATGCCGTTCAGGCTGGCCTTGAGCTCACTTTGTAGCCCAGGCTGGTCTTGAACTCACAACGATCCACCTGTCTCAACCTCCCAAGTGCTGGGATTACAGGCGTGAGCCACCACGCCCGGCTTATACTGACTCTTGTTATCTTCAAATTGCTGCCCATACCATCAGACCTAATAAAACCAAAACAAAACTAATTTCTTGTTTAGTTTCATCTGTGACCCACTGGTTGTTCAGGAGGGTGTTTTTAATTTCCATGTGTTTTTGAAGCTCTTGTGCCATAGATTTCTAATTTTATTGCACTGTGATCTGATAATATGCATAGGAAAATTTCAATTTCTTTTCATTTACTTAAGTACCTTCTATGAGCTAGCTAGTATGTGCTTTGTTTTGGAGAACATCTCATGTGGGGTGGAATACTCTGTAAACATCTACTAAGTCTGTTTGTTCAATTTTGCTATTTCATTGTTGATTTTTTTGTCTAGTTGACCTATTTGTGACAGTGGGATATTGTGGTTCCCCATTACAGTTGTATGAGTACTTAATTGATGTTTTATGTCCATTAATATTTGTTTTATATAATTGGGTGCACTAGTATTTGAACTTCTTTGCTTCTCCTAATCATCGTTGGCTCGAAATCCAAATTTTCTTTTTTTTTCTTTTATTTTGAAAAGAATATAACCAAACAAAATAAAACAGAGTAAAGTCAATCAAAACAAAGCAATGAACATGGTACATGACTTCTAAACAGGATAAAAAGCAATCAATAAGACTTCCATAATGCCTCTTGTTATCTGCAATATACCTGCCCATACCATCAGGGATAAGTAAAATCAAACAAAATACAACAAACTAAAACAGTAGAAATAAAACAAAGCAAAACAAGCAAAGCAGAACAATGTAAGCAATACAGAAGTTCAAGATACTAGCAAAACAGCATTGGCTACCATAATGTTTGTTATCTTCAGAATAGTTGCCTACACCTTCAGACATATTATAATCAAACAACACAGAATAGAGTAAAATCAATCAAAACAAAACAATGAAAGCAATATAGAGTTTCTAAACAAGATAATTGGACATCCTCAATGGCTGCAATTATATATTTTGTTATCTTTAAAATAGCTGCCCATGCCATCAAGTATAATAAAATCAAACAAATCAGAATAAAATGAAATTAATCAGAACAATGAATACAATCTGAATTTCAAATCATGATAATAGATTAATAGTGGTCATTTCCTTCCCTTTTTAGATAATTCCTCCCCTTTGACTTTCCCAGTATCTATTGTGCATTTTGGATCCCACTAACACCTTTAGTTTGTTATGCTATGGAGACAACACAAAATTCACCCTTGTGACTCTGAGCCATTACATCCATGAGCACGATTACCAGTTGCCTCTATCTACCTACAAGAGCCTTGAGGTTATCTTCCTTTATAGCTGAGTAGGTTTCTACCACATGAAATACCATGTCTTTCTTATCCATTCTGCAATTAATGGGCAGGCTACCCCTATTTTTTTTTCTGGCTCCCTGTCACATAGGGCATTGTTCTGTCTCCTTTGACTTTCAGACTATGAATTTTCTTTCTAGCTAAATGTGTTTCTTGTATAGAGCATATGGATGGATTCTGTCTCCTGATCCACTATTCCTGTGTTTCTATTAGTGCCTTGAGGCCCTCTTGCACTGCATTGTCTCTGCCTTGCTATTTTCCTGCCATTGGCTCCCTATTTTTCCTCTCCATTCAATCAACTGGCCCCACTTGATGGTTCCCCTCTGTCATTGTTCCTGAGACCATGGTCCTTTTTCTCTCTCTCTAAAATGTCCTTTAGTAATCTTTGTAGGGTTGGTTTGGTGGTCATGAATTCCTTGAGTTGTTCTTTGTCATGGAAGTATCTTGTTTCTCCATTAATTTTGAAGGAAAGTTTTGCAGGGTACATCAGTCTGGGTTGGAAGTTGTTTTCTTTCAGG
>RJWT010028112.1:0-15324 GCA_004365215.1 Cuniculus paca
AGGGAAGGAAATGACCACTATTAATCTATTATCATGATTTGAAATTCAGATTGTATTCATTGTTCTGATTAGTTTCATTTTATTCTGATTTGTTTGATTTTATTATACTTGATGGCATGGACAGCTATTTTAAAGATAACAAAATATATAATTGCAGCCATCGAGGATGTCCAATTATCTTGTTTAGAAACCCTGTATGGTTTTCATTGTTTGTTTTGATTGATTTTACTCTATTCTGTGTGGTTTGATTGTAGTATGTCTGAAGGTGTAGGCAACTATTCTGAAGATAACAAATATTATGGTAGCCAATGCTGTTTTGCTAATATCTTGAAATTCTCTATTGCTTACATTGTTCTGCTTTGTTTGTTTTGTTATGTTTTGTTTTGTTGCTACTGTTTTAGTTTGTTGTATTTTGTTTGTTATCCCTGATGGTATGGGCAGGTATATTGCAGATAATGAGGCATTATGGTAGCCTTATCGATTCCTTTTTACCCTGTTTGGAAGTCATGTACCATGTTCATTGCTTTGTTTTGATTGACTTTACTCTGTTTTATTTTGTTTGGCTGTATTCTTTTCAAAATAAAAAAAATTCAAAAATTCAAAAAAATAAGTTCAAACAACTTCATTTCTTTCTTATATCATTATCATATAAAAGGAGAGAGGGAAAATTTCTATACCTCTCCCTCATATGGTTCCCAGCAATGCTGACTATGACAAAGAAAACAAAAGGTCATCTAAAAGTGATCACTGAGGCCTCTCTCAGGAAGTCTGTCTATTTCAGAGTGTATACATTATTTTGGTAAGAACCAGAAAATGAAGATTCAAGAAATGAAAGTATTGCAAGAGCTCTGAGACTGAATTCTAAGTTCTTAGGTTCATAATGCCTGATGATTACCCAACAACCACACAGTGCTTTCTAAAAGACTTGGACCAATGATTCTCAAAGAGGAAAAGTATGGATTAGAATTCTTGGGCAATTCTTTTTTCACAATCAAGGATTAGCCTTGTGATCTTAATCTGAAACTAACAAGCAATACACATTGGACAGAGCAACTTCTCACTTAACCTCAGCTTCCTCTTCCCTAAAATAAAAAAAGATTGAAGCAGTTGTTTTTCAAAACTCTTATGACACAGATAAGTTATAGTTCCCTAAACTAATTAAAAACTATTATTGGTTTTGGAGGTGCATTAACACCAATATCTGCTGAGTTTTCCTGTCATTCCCTAAGAGAACTCACCAGTAAAAGTTAGACCCTCTTCTAGTTCTCTTCAGGTATTCTCAGTGCTTCTGCACCATCCTTGCCCATCATCGGAGCTAATGATCACATCAAAACTTTAACATATTTGTTGGTATCTCTTTTATCCCTGCTTATTTATATCCCACATTCCTGAAAATGCTGGCTTCCTTGAGGCTACTTGTTGTGCATTCACTAGAACTGTGACTCACTCTCAGTTTGAGTCCCTCTGGGGCAGGAGAACAGGGAAATGAAACAAACTGGCTGAGTTTCTCAAATGACTGCACTACTCCACCAACATGGTCTGACGTCTCCATCTAGAAATGCATGGTTTGGGAATAGGGACAATAATGTTACAATTACAAGTAAAGAAAGCAGGACTTTAAAAATACCATTGCTAATATTGAGCAAGACTGTGCTGTTGGAAAGAAAGAGATGAATAATTGTTTTAAAATAATTGTTTATGTGCTGAAACTTTTTATCTAAATATTCTATGTTATGGATATATTTAGTTGCAACATAATTTCCTAGGAAAAATGTGAGCTAAAATTTATAAAAGGTGATATAAAATGCAGCTAAAGTAGCGTGAAAAGAAGCATCACAGTGATTCTGTAATTTATTAATTATATCTATGGAACCTTCTTTTTCCCAGACAGTATACTAGAGAATGTATGAAGTGCAGAAAACATACCTTCTTTCCTAAAGATACTTAATTTTTACAGAAAGAGATAGACCCCAAAATAGGGTAGGCATTTATTAAATAACAAAGACATGTAAATATGTGAAAACATATTGGAAGAGGAGGAGAAAAGAGGAAAAAGGAGAGAAATGGCATGAAAAAAGGAATTAAGATGTGTTATGTATGTGCACCAACCTCACACAAAGAATATAAACATTATATACTGCAAGCATGCACAAAAAAGGAGTTAAAATGTATTATGTACATGTACCAATTCTCCATAAAAATTGTAAACATTATGTACTAGAAACATTCACTAATAAAGAAAAGATATTCAACCAACTCATAATAAGGTACATGCAATTTTGACACTTTTCTCACTTTTCAGATTGACACAGATACAGAAATTTAAAAACATACTTGAATGGGGAATCTGCAAAGAAACAGACATTTTCATGAATTGCTGATAAGAATACACAATAACATACTTTGGGTTAAAAGATAGCAATACTCATGCAAACTACACTTTAATTTGTATATGTCATCCAGTGATAACTCCATTTTTAAGGATTTATCTTGCTGATATGTATGTACAAACGTATGAAATATGTACCAAGGTTATTCACTGTAGTTTTATTTATAATAGCAAAAGACTGGAAGTAACCCAAGAACTCTCCAATGGAAGACTGGTTAAACAAACAATGGAATACTAGAGAACTTCTCACCAAAATGAGGAGACACATCCTGTGATGATAAGAAAATTTTTCCAGAGGGCACATGAGACAATTTGTATTTATTTGATTTTGCATAAAGATACACTGAAAAGCTGTAGGAAACATTAGGAAGACTGGGATTGCAAGAGATGGGAATGGACAAATGGGAATTGGAAAAACATTATTTCATATGAATTATTTTGATTTTTTAATAATGTAAGTATAAAAAAAAGTCATGTAAGTATAAGCGGCAGTTGTGGGCTGGGAGAAGAACCAAGAATTCAACCTGTGCCCCACTGTGAACCAGAAGCAGTCATGCAGCCCGAGAGGAGAGCAAAGAAGCCAAGCTGCTTCCTTCTGTGAGCCAGCCAACACAAGGACCAGGAGACCAGAAGAGACCCCCACCCAAAAGTAACTGGCTGATTCAGAGGAACACAGGCTGAGATGATAGCAAGTGAAGTAAAGAAACAACCTAATGCTTGAATTGTGTGATTGACTTTGTGGCCTAAAGTCGGTAGTCTGAGCATCTATTTAGAGGATAACAATATGTAATACAGCAACTATGGGGGATCTCCTTCTGTGTTGTTTTTGAAATCCAATACTGTTCTCACTGTTTTGTTTTGTTTTGTTTTGTTTTGTTTTGTTTTGTTTTGTTCTGTTCTGTTCCTTTTAAAATAAATTTAAAAAATAATGGTAGTATATTATCTATTGAAACAAATATGTTAATTTTAAACATACATATTAACATACTTACAAAGTGTGATCATGTATCCTGGTTTGCTTAAGAGAACTTTGGTCCATAACTGTCATCCCAAGATAATTAATAATGTTTCCCATTTCATTCTTGAAAATATTTGGATTTCAAATGGGTAACAAACTACATGAAAATCCTAGATAAAAGAATGTTATCTTTGACACTTGTTCAGTTTATGAACTGAAGTGTATGTGTATACATATTTAGTGATAATTCCATACACATATATTATGTGTATATATGTAACATCTCCCCTTCAGAAGTGATAAAACTGATGTCAACATAGAAGGAAAGGTCACAGAGTTAGCCCTGAGGAATCTACCCTATCTTAATCAGTCCAGGCTGCTGTAACAATCTCCCACACACTGAATACAACAAAAATGTATTTCTCATATTTGTGGAATCTGCGAAGTCTAAGATCAAGGTAGCAGTAGATTAATTGTCTCCTGAAGTTTTTGCTTCCTGGTTCTCAGAAAGCCACCTTATTACTATAAACTTTGGGGTCTCCTTTTAAGTGTATTAAAGTCATTCATAAGGGTCATGTCCTCATGACCTGATCACTTCCCAAAGCCTTTCCTCCAGATGGCATCATGTCTAAGAATGGATTTTGACAAATGAATTTTGAGATGATAAAAATCAGGTGGAGATCGCACCCCAATGTGCCATACTGATACATGGCTCTCCATGATAGTAAATTAAACAAACTGATTATAGTTGCATGACACACCAAGATTAGCAGAAGGACCACTTGGTGACAAATGTTACCTGCCTAGAAGCCATGGTTTCATCAAGCTCTCCAGTCACTCAAAGGGTAAGGGGCAAGGAGATCAATGGCTCAGCACACCTGATACCTATATGTGCTGGGAAGCTCTATCCTAAGAAAGAGTTGAAGAATAAGATCTGGAAAGTTTTCAAAGAATAAAAGATTGTGATATTAAAAAGAGATGAGTAAAAAAGAAATAAATTAAAATTAATCTAGTGACCTAAGAAATGGGAATGAATCCAGTGGGCTTACAAGAAGAATTCTTAATCTCTGTCAATCTCCTTTGATCCTGAAGCCCATTCATTCATAAATGGATGAATATGCTGGGCGCTCTGTAAGAGATGATGACAAGTGTATGTTGCTGTGAGCTATTAGATGATGGTTTATGTCACCACATGACATAGCCATCATGGCAATTTTCAGTGATTGCTTTGGATTGCTACCAGGGAATGTAGCATTCAAGTGGCATTTTGTTCTTCCTATCATCACTCGTCAATAAAGACAGGTCGAGATAATTTCAAAGTAGGAAGACAGAAAGAGTATGAAGAGAATAGAAAGCCAAAAGCTATATTAATGAATAGTATCAATTTCACTAAGGCAGGGAGAAAAACAGGATATTCTAGAGTGACTTTACTTAATTCAATTATTTATTTATCTTTAACTGTGATTTTTTTGGGTTTTTTTTGTTTGTTTTTTGGATACAGGATCTTGTTATGTAGTTCAGGGTGAGTTTAAACATCTAAGTACAAAGGAGATGCTTTATTTGGATTATTACCAGTTCTACTGATCCTTACATGTCAAAATTGTAAGATTTGTGTAAAACTAAGCATAGATTCTTTTTTTTTTTTTTTTTTTTTTGCAGCACCAGGAGTTGAACTCATGACCTCATGCTTGCCAAGCAGGCCCTTAGACTGCTGAGCTAGACTCCCAGCCCTTGTGTTTTTGAGACACATCTCGTTATGCCATTCAGGCTGGCCTTGAGCTCACTTTGTAGCCCAGGCTGTTCTCGAAATCCCAACGATCCTCCTGTCTCAGTCTCCCGAGTACTGGGATTACAGGCGTGTGCCACCGCTAGGCATGAATTCTTGTAGAAATTTATGTGGAAAATTTTCAAGTTACATCAATTTTATATGGAGCATTTGTTTTAGATGTATAAACAATTTATCCCTCCCAAGAATTATCTGAAAAATATCCTATTGTCTTGGTTTCACAAGCAAGAGACCCCAGAAAGAGCAAGGTTAAGTGAAAGACATGAGAACTTATAGCAAGAAAGTGGTAAAGATAAAGCCTGCACCAAGGTAATAAGACCCAAGTTCCGTTTCCTAAACTACGTTGCCTTGTACCTAAAATGAAAAGCTGACTATCATAGGAACCATTCCAGGTTTTAGAAACAGTGTCAGGATCTTTGTATGTTTTGTTATTTTAATCTCTATAGGACTATGAAGTTCACTATAAATCTTTAAATATAAGAAAACAACAAAAGAGTAGCTAAGTTTTTGCCCAGAATCATATAACCAAAAAGTGGCAAAAGTTAGATTTAGACCAACATATTCCTTATGTTTAGGACATTCAGATCTCACTTATCTCAGCCTAGTTCAAGACCTGATTCCTTTAAGAGTTCTTGCAATCAAATTTCCCTAGAACAATGTGAGCAGTCCCACATTGTCGGTCACTCATTTTGTAAACAGAATGAGGCTAACAATGTATCACTAAGGTCATCCAGCCAACTGCAGTGGATATAAGGCTGAATTCATGTTTCTCTGAGGCAAGTCTAGAAATATTATTTACAAATTGAGATGGCCTTATCTTGGAAAGGAGGTCCAATTATTATGAAGGTAAGTATAAAGCTTAGAGCCAGGCCTGGTGGTGCATGCCTGTAATTACAGCACTCGGGAGGCTAAGACAGGAGGATCGTTGCAAGTCTGAGACCAGCCTGGGCTACAAAGTGAGCCAGCCTGAATGGCATAGTGAGATCCTGTCTCAAAAAGACAAGGGCTGAGGATTTAGCTCAGTGGCCTAAGTGCCTGCCTGGCAAGCGCGAGGTCCTGAATTTGATCCCCAGTGCCAAAAAAAAAACAAAAAAAAAAAAACCAAAAAACCCAAGCATAAGGCTTAGAAATTATAAAGGTATGAAGAAGGCATAAAGATTTAAAAGTATAAGGAAAATATAAATATTTTAAGGATATAAAGACTATAAAAGTGTCAAACCAGTTGACAGTTACTGGTATTATCCAGAAATACAAAAAGCAAAAACTGATGATAGAGAAAATACACGACAATTTTACAGAGTGTTGGAGACAGACAGTTATTTGTTTTTGCCCAATTCTAGTCTGTCTTAATCACAAATAAGCTGTGCATCTTTCTGTTCACTCATTAGAAAACCAAGAACGTTCAATTAAATAATCTCAGTAGAATAACTATTGGGGGAACCAGGAAAGAAAGGAGAACACAGGTAATGGCTAAGGCTTCACAGTCTCAGTTATGCTTTCCGTTTCTATCTACATTTTGCTTTGCACTTACCTGCTTTTTATATTGTTCTTCTAATGCTGTTTGTTAGTCCAAATACATGGGACCTGCTGATTTCCAGGATGTCCTCTTTTATCTTTCTCCAAGACACCTGAGTCTGGTTCTTGCTAGAGATATGTAGCAACAGCTGAACCAATGTGAAAGAAGACAGAATGTTCACAATTCCAAGAGACCTGTCTACCTGTGATAGCCAGAGATGTTCATGCATTCTGAAAACAAAATAAACCTAGCGCCCTCATGGAAAGAGTCAAGAAGATCAGGGTCTCAGCATGTGATTTGTGGTACAGGAATAAAGGGCTTGGTATTCTAAAGGTTAGGAGCAAAAATGGAGAAATTAAAACATGTTCTAAGAACCCTGTTACACTGACAATTTTTTCTGTTTCTGCTGTGTTTCACTGAGAAACTACATACTGCAGGAGACTAAGAATAGTTCCTTCAGTAGATCCAGGTATCAGATGTCAGGGAAGGTAACATCAGAATGATGAAGGGGTTCTGATCAAGTCTCCCTTCTATTTTCCCTTGTATATGGTTTTTACTATCCATGCTGGACTAGCACTCACTATTGAACTCATCCGCCTTTCCTATATTCTCTTGCCACAGTGTACTACTCCCACTCCTAATAAAAAGTAAATTAAAATTTTAAATAAAAGCCTGCCAAGACCAAGCGGACATGTCCAAAGCAACCTGATAATAAAACATTCCTTCCTTTGTGTAAGCTTGTCTAACAGATGGCCTTAAAATGTAACTTGAAATGCTCTTTTGTGTAATCCCTGCCATTGCTGCCTTTGTATAACTGATGACCTTGCAATGTAACTTAAAATGCAGCAGGACACTTTTTCCTCGGTATAACCCATACTTTGTATATCTGATGGCCTTACAATGTTTAAACTCCCTTAACAACCCAAGATGTCACCCAACTCTCTAATCATAATGTGTCATATCTACTTTTGTACCTCCCAGCTTTCTTGCATTCTCCATGAAAGCCCTGAGTCAGGCAGGGCTGACTCCTTGGGGAGAAATCCCAGTCAAGCCAACCAATGCGATAAACTGCCTCCTCAATCTCCTCAGTTCTCTTTTTCCCTGTGTCTGGTCTGTTCTCCATAACATTATATCACCTAGACACAAACACTAGATCCATCATTTTGTCTGTGATCCAAGGTTAGTTATGTAGCTTTTTGAGTCTTAATTTCTTGATTCATATAGTCACTGTTTGGGGTATTCAATAAAGAGTAACCCTATTACTATAATAAAATTGTTGGCAAAAAATATACAGATGCTGAATTAAATTCCTGATAGGCAGTCTGAACTGACTGAAAGACTGGACAATTTTGAATGTCACTTCACCTGATCCTAACTGAGAAGGCTAGAAGGGTCCTTCCCTGTGTAGTTAGTCTCTGTTCCAGATAAGTTAGTGGAGCCTCAGGCCTCTGTTTGAAAACTGGGGAACAATAGCATGTACCATGTCCTGTCTTGTATCAGTGGTGAGGTATCACTGAAATACAATAGTGCACAGTGAGCCGCAAAGAGCTGTAGCAATGGATAAGGTCTGTAGAAATTCTAGACATGGGGAGGAGAGACTAGAAGCATAGTCACCTCTGCACAAAAGCCCTACAGCAAACACTGAGCTTGGAAATCTTTGAGCAGTGTGTGCAAAACAAGTCTTAAATAGTTTCTCCTTCTCAGTTAGATCTCAAGCAATTGCACAGAACTTTTCTGTCATAAGTCAGACTCGCAAAACTAGAACTGTCACACAGTCAGTTTGGAGGACATGACTGCAGGGTTTCTCACAGGGAAACATAAGAGCCAGCTAAGGAAATCCTCTCACAAAACTTTTATGCCAAGCAACTCAGGGGAACGGAGTAAAGTGCCAACAGGTTTGCTAATAAGAAGTCAAATAAGTTGTTTAATTAAGCTGGAGAAACCAGAAGGAGAGGCAAGGGAGCTGTTCCCAAGAGGGAGCTTATGCTTGCTTCATGACGCACAGTCTCAACTTCAATAATTATCAGCATTATCTCTTCAGATACCAATCCCTACATGAGTTATGGAGGAGAGAGCTTTGGGGGAGCCCTAGTTTTCTCCTCTTCAATTAGTGCTAATTGGGAACACGGGGACACAAGCCAAGTTGTCAAAGAAGCTGCTCTGGAAATAGTGATCAGAAGAGTCCCTTCCCCAGACCTGATCAGGAGATTTTTGCCTGAATCCCATGTTCATTTCTCACTTAACAGAAGGCTCTGTAGGGTGTACTAGCTGCGACTCAGGGGGCCACAGTTTTATTCTAAGCCCTTCCACTAATCACTCAGGTACAAAATGGGTCATAGCACTAACCTCAACTTTTTAATATGTAAAATAAAAGAGTCTAATTTTACTAACTCCTTTTGGCCTCATTTGAAAAACTGTAAATAATACTAAGATTGTCAAGAGAATTTACTAAAACCTTAAATTAGTGTATCATAGGTGCTACAACAGTAAAACCTGCCTTTATGGATTGCTATTTTTCTTATTATCACAGGAACATGTAATATCTAATACAACACAAATTCCAAAATTTGTAAGAGCATTAATTCATGGAAAAGTTAAAAAAAAAGGCTTTTCCCTTCTTTTCTCCTTTATTCATGAGTAAATCTTGTCATCTGAACAACTACTTCTAAGATGACAATATAAAATATACTAACTAGTGTTAATTTCTAATTTTTTTTGAAATTCTGTATCATTTTTACCCTTTTTTGTTTTTTTTAAAAGGGTAAAATCCCAAACGACTTTCAAAGTCATAATGCCCTTTAAAAAATTCAAAGATCCATTCTAAAAATGGGCATCAGAGATGAATATGCAAACCTCAGATGAAGATATACAAATGGCAAATAAATATATGAAAATTGTTCAACATAGCTGATTATTCAACAAGTGCAAATTCAAACAACACTTGGATTCCATCATACTCTAAAACAAATAGCTATCATGAAGAAATTAAACAATAACAAATGCTGGTGAGGCTGGGGAAAAAAAAAACCTTTTTCCACTGTTGGGTTGGTAGACTGGTATTTGCATTTTCGCTGGATTGTAGATATTGCTTAATTCCTTCTTTAATTTCATCTGTGACCCATTGGTTGTTCAAGAAGGTGTTATTTAATTTCCATGTGTTTATGGAGTTTTTACCGCTTCCTTTGGCATTTAATTCCAATTTCATTGCATCATGGTCAGATAACATGCATGGGATAATTTCAATTCCTGTGCATTTACCTGAACATGCTCTATGGGCTAGTATGTGTTCTATTTTAGAGAATGTCTCATGTGCAGCTGAGAAGTATGTGTATTCTGATTTTGCTGGGTAGAACACTCTGTAAACATCTATTAAGTTCATTTGTTCACAAGTTTGGTTCAGTTCTGATATTTCTTTGCTGATTTTTGTCTAGTCGATCTCTTTATGACAATGGGTATTAAGACCTCCTGTTACAACTGTGTTATTACTTATTTAATTTTTCACATCTATTAATATTTGTCTTATATAGTTTGGTGCTCCCACATTTGGTTCATATATATTTATGATTGTTATCTCTACCTCTCGAATGTTTCCCCTAACAAGTATGTGGTGACCTTCTTTATCACTTTTGATCATTCTTGGTTTGAAGTTCACATTATCTTCAAACCAAATAGCTACACTGCTTTTTTCTGGGTTCCTGTTGCATGAAACATTGCTTTTCATACTTTGAATTTCAGTCTATGAGTTTCATTTTTAGTTAAATGTGTTTCTTGTACACAGTGTATTGTTGGATAATTTTTCTTGATCCATTCTGTCAATTGTTTCTTTGGATTGGTGAATTGAGGACATTTATATTGATGGCTATAAATGATATGTATTGCCTTATCTTTGTCAAGTTATTTTCCTCCTGTTACTTTCCTGCTTTTCCCCTTTGTTTAATTGCTCATCCTGCCTGGCAGTTTCTTTCTGATGCTGTTCTTGGACTTGTGGTCTGTTTTGTCTCTATCTAGAAAATCTTTCAGTACTTTTTCTAGGGTTGGTTTGGTGACCATGAATTTCTTCCATTGTTCCTTGTCATGGAAGTATCTTATTTCTCCACTAGTTTTGAAAGATAGCTTTGTATGGTACATGAATCTGGATTAGCAGTGGTTTTCTTTCAGAGCTTGAAATGCTTCACTCCAAGCTCCTCTTGACTTAAGGGTTAGTGTTGAGAAGTCTGCCATGGTTCTGATAGGTTTTCCTTTATATATTATGTTTCTTTTCCTTTTTTTTATTTTAAAGAGAATAAAACAGAACAAAACAGAGTAGACTAAAACAAAGCATATCAGAACAGCACAATGCAAGCAATATAGGACTTCAAATCAAGACAATAGGAAATCAGTGGCTACCATTGTGTCTCTTGTTTTCTTCAAAATAGTTTTTCATACCTTCACACACAATGATTTCAAACAAAACCAGTAGTATAAACCAATCAAAACAGACGAATGAAAGCATTACAGGCTTTCAAACCAGACAGTAAGGAATCACCCATGACTACCATAATGTCTCTTGCTCTCTTCGAGATAGCTGTCCATACCTTCCCATATATTGCAATCAGATAATAGAAAACCAACTAAAACCACTCAAATCAAAGAATAGAAGCATTATTGTATTTCAAAACATGATGCTGATAAATCAGTAATGGCTACCATAATGTCTCATTTTCTTTACAGTAACTGTTCATATCATCACCTTTAATAAGATCAGTTCTTGTAAACTCTTTAGGAGTAGTTCTAGGCCTCCATTCGCCTATACCCTTAAATCTGTCCTTTCTGTGTTAGGCAGAATAACAAAACCAAACACAAGAAAAACAAGAAAAAAAAAAAGACAAACAAATAATAGTAACAGAGTCCAAAACAATAACAACATAGACTTTTCGAACAAGGTGTAGGAGGATAACAAAGGTTGTTATTTTGTATTGTTTTTTTCAAAAGAATTACTCAGATTACCAGATATAGACATGCATAATTGATCTAATCCTATGAATGTTAACTGTTTTGTCCCAAAACTAATACACTTAGTGGTACAATTATCTTGAGTGTATACATATATACACATTTATATCTTTATTCTTTCCCCTTCCTTCTTTCCTCCCTTTCTGTGAGTTGTTTTTTCCTTTTGAGCAGTTTCTTACCCTTTTCCACCTCAGGAGATGAGTAAAAATTGGAACTGAGCAGCCTTGGACTGCAGCAACAGGAGCAGCAGACCAGACCATATCATAGCATTTCACACTATCCTGTGACAGACACCCTGAGAGGACAGAAACTTGCCAGCAGAAGAGGAACACAGAAGGCTGAGCAATGACCAGGAGGAACCAAAGGTACACAGGACTGGGAACAGCCCCCCGTCTCTGTCTGGAAACAGCACAGCGACTGGGAAAGAGATGCCCAGAGGAGGGAAACAGGGTAAGAGGTGGGAGGCCACTAAAGGACACACTGAAAGTACTGGCTGAAGACTCTGGCCCAGGCCCCCACGTCTGGAAGACAAGATTAGCCTCAAATACAGCACAAACTCTACTGCAGGCTTCACAGTTATCCAGTAGTTTTGGACTCTCAGTGGACAACATAGGAATTTTGTTATTTTACTTTACGTTTTCTTTTTCTTTCCTTTTTTTTTTTTCTGGTTTGTGATTTGTTTCCTATTCCTTTTTTTTTTTTTTTGGTGTTTTACCTGTATTTTTGTTCTACTCTATTCATCTTTCTCCCTTTCCTCAATTTTCCTTTCTAGATTTAAACATATTTTCATATGAGTGAATAGTCTTTGTAATTTTCCTGGTCAGCTTTAATAATCCATTGTTTACTCCTTATTATTTCTCTTATGTCCTCTTCTCTAGTTTCCCAAATCTTGTGTGATCATCCTTCATCCTCCAGCCTGGCTTCTACTTTATTTCTTCCCAGTCATCTCTGTTACAGCCACTATCCTTCTTAAATTTCTCCACCACAGGATAAAACTACTCTACCAGGGGGAAACACTTTGCATACAAACTGCCAATTTATAATCAATTCTGTTATATAGTTATAGATCTTGCTTCTACAGTTAAAGGTATAAAATTACTAGTTACTACAGTTTGTTAGTTTATAAAGTGTGCTTGATGATATTTTCAGGGCTACCTGTACTATATTAGCTAGGATGTCATACTATTTTAATCAATTTTCACTGCTTTAACATTGCTGGAAAATTCTGAGGTAATAACCTCACCACACCCCAGCGCTAAAGGACTGGGGACTGGGCCAAACGGATACCAACATGACGCTCTTAGTTAATCTGTTCCAGGACTTGGGACAGACACAAACCAAGAAGTTCCTACACACAAAAGACATCCTGAAGAACAAATGTTGCCTAGGGAGGCTTTGATATTAGTGAATAAAGCTACCCATTGCAAAAATTTACAAGAATCAACACAGAAAACAAAATAAAACTTATTCAAAATAGAAGATCACAAGACACAAAAGCAAAATGCAACCTCAGGACTCCAGCCCACTCAGAACAAGTCCAGGAGACAAAGAGATAGAGGAAAATGGAAGACACACACCGGACATTTCTGAAATGATAGCAACTGAAGTAAAGAAACAAATCCATGAGAACATAGAGGAAATCAGATCAGAAATAATCTCTCAGGTAAAAAAAAGAAAGTTTTTCCTAAAGGAAATTAATTTGCAATTCCTTAGTGACCTAAGATGTAAAACAATTTCCACAGTATCTTTTTGACACCTATATACCTGTTTAAATGAAGTATCCATTCAAATATTTTCCCCATTTTTAATTAGCTCATTTTCTTATTGTTGTGCTTTAGTAGTTCTTTCTATATTTCACATTAACATTCCTTTATTAGATCTCTTTTGCAAATATTTTTCCAATCTGTAAATTGTTTTCTCACCCTACTTCTGTTTTTTTCAGTTAGTTTTTAATTTTAATAAAGTCCACATTAATTATTTCTTTAATAGATCATGAATTTTGTGTTATATTTAAAATGTATTCATCATACGCACAAAGTCATCTAGATATTTTTTCTATGGATCTTATAGTCCATGGGTCTGTAGGTGTTTGATACATTTTGAATCAATATTATGAAAAGCAGAATGTCTATTTCTAAGTATTTTTTGCATATGAATGCCCAGTTGGTCTACCATCATTGTTTGGAAATACTCTTTTTTCCATTGTTTTGCCTTTGCTTCCTTGTCAAAGATCTGGTAACTAATTTCTTTTTTTGGTCTTTTTTGAGGCAAGGTTTCACTATATGGTTCAGACTGACCTTGAACTCACTTTGTAGCTCAGACTGGCCTGTAACTCACAGCAATCCTCCTGCCTCAGCCTTCTGAGTACTGGGATTACAGGTATACATCACCATGCCCAACTCAGGTGACTAAATTTTTATTGGTCAATTCTACTTCTGGGCTCTTTATCCTACTGTATTGAGCTGTTCATCTGTTCTTCAAATTGTACCACACCCTTTTCATTCCTGTGGAATTACAGTGAAACTTGAACTCAGGTAGTATCAACTCTCCAAATTCATAATATTCCTTCAATATTTTCTTGGATTTTCTGGGTCTTTTGTTACTCAAAACTAAATTTGTTTATATGACAGATATGAGGAAAAGTGTTCAATATCACTAACCTTCAGAAAAATGCAAATAAAAATCACTATGAGATATCACTCACACCTATTAGGATGGCTGTTCCTGAAAAGACAAGAGATAACAGGTGTTGGGAATGAAGAGAAAATAGAACCCTTGTACACAGCTGATAGGAATGTAAATTGGTACAGCTATTAAGGAAAACAATAAGGAAGTTCCTAGAGAAATTAAAAGTGTAACTGCCATATTACCCAGCAAACCCTCCTCTGTGTATACAACCAAAGTACATGAGAACACGACCTCATTAAGACATCCACACTAGTGTTAATTTCCTACAATGTTTTTTGAAATTCTGTATCATTTCTATCCTTTCTTTGTTTGTTTGTAGTTTACTTTTTAAAATAAAAAATATATCTGCACTCTCATGTTTACTACAGCATTATTCACCATTGTCAAGGTATGGAGACAACTGAAATATTCACCAATAGCTTAATGGGTAAAGAATTGTCAAAAGTCCATAATTAAATACTATTCAGCTTTTAAAAAGGAGACACTGCCATTTGCCACAAGATAGATGAAATTGCAGGATATGAGGGTAGATGAAATAAATCATATTCAGAAAAAAAGAATACTTCATGATTTTGCATACATGTGAAATATTTTAAAATGTCAACTATACAGAAATACAGAATAAAACTGTTTATCAGAGACAGGTTGCTGGGTTAGGAAATGTTAAGAAATACAAAGCTCATATGTAAGACAAATGTGTATAGAGTTAATGACAATGTGAGGAGTATAATTAGCAATAATGCATTAGACTCAAGATTTTTGGTAAAGGAGTAGATTGTAGTAGAGGCTCTTGGTAAAAATATAAAGGCAGCTATATGAGATGTATATTTTAATTGCTTGACTAATTATCATATCAGCACGTATAAATACATCAAAACTTCATATTATACCCCCTATGTTTATACAATAAAATGTGGAAAAATTTTGATATCTGCTGTAGTGAGGGTTTTGCAAATGAATAGACTTAATGCAAGACACAAAATTTATAAGATTAT
>RJWT010028113.1:0-15308 GCA_004365215.1 Cuniculus paca
CCATCACTGATACAATAACATTTCATCTCCTCAGGAAGAAACACCAAATACTTTTGCCGTCAATCCTTGTCCTCTAATCCACATCTCTACCACCTTAGCCCTGAGTAACCACTGATCTACTTTTTGTCTTCATAGATTACCATGCTTTAGCATGGAACTATGAAGGAAATTATATAGTATATGGGAAAAACTATTAAGTTTCTCTAAAGCCAATGTGAATGATTTTGGCTGATTATGATGGGATCCAGATAGATGATGATATTTGGTCATATTCTTTCAGGGAATATTTTAAATATTTCTCCCAAGCTTAGTCACTTTTGCTCTACCTTGTTGCTGTCTAGGCCAAGCATTTCCCTTACTATATATTTAAGGACAAAGTCAAGGTCTACGCATCTTTTTTATCCCTAGGGTCCAGAATATAATTGATTGACTTATTTCAATAATGAAAATATGGAACTGAAAATTTTTATTAACAAGATTTCTGTTACTCTAAACACATCCTGGGTTTGATTTGGTGGTATTTCATAATAATTCTGGCAAAAGAATTGTGCAGAGTTCTTCAAACAGTTTAAGTGGGATTCATAGCTTTGTTTCTTTGCTAGCTGTAATATCAACAATACTTTGTAAGAACATTATGGGATAGATTAATATATGCTTTGATATATGAACTGCACTTTGAAACATTGAATCACTTTCTCTAATCTTGAATCTTATCATACCATTGGGATAACATGGTTTGATTAAATCATGGTTTCTGAAAACCTTGGTCATGGACCATACTCCCTGGGCCAGAGGTATGTTTGGAAGAAGATGGGGATAGAAACCCTGACCTGAGCTCAGGCATTTACTCTGAAAGTAGAATGACCAAATGATTACATATATAAATAAGTGTAAATCACAGCAATCATCCATTGCTGTATAAAAGAATTATTCCAAGTAATTAATGAAAGTGGGGTATTTTTCCTAAAATCTCGAATATAGGAAGGAATGTACAAGATCAAGTGTGAAAAATATACATTCTATGCAGAGAAGATAGTAAATACTGATGTCTTTTGGAGTTCAGTGTGATAAGGTACAAAGTCAACAGACTGAGATCACACAACAAGGATTGTTAAGGACTTAGGTTTTTTTTTTTTAATTGAGGTTCAAACTTGTGAGCCAGGCAGGCACTTGTGCAACTGAGCTAAACTCCCAGCCCTTAGCTTTTCAATTGTAACAGGAAACTTATGAACTTTTTTAAAGAAAGTGGATGACACTATTTGACTCTTACTTGGACAACGATAAATTTCATCGTTTATGTACTAAACTAAATCTAATTAACTATGAGAGCTAGGATGCCTCACATATCATCTAATAAATGAATGTAGATTAATTCTAAATTTCAATTTTTATCTTTTGAGGTTCATTTTAAAATTTGCCACCCAATCAAAACAGCTATTTTCTGAGATTAGTTAAAAAATTCTCTTAAAGCTCCAAGTGCCTGGTTTAAAAGCTAAACCATGCTCCTCCCCTCAAAAAAAATAAACCTTGCTCACACTGAATCAGGATAAATTTTACATATAAAGTTACATAAGAAGATTTTTTTCTGTTTTACCGTAGTCACTTAGATTAAAAATTTAAACATTAGGGAAATCTCTGAATTTCATAGTGGAATGAGAAAAAAGTGTAAAATGCAAAAACAGTTGTGTAGAAGCCACAGGGAGAAGGCATGGAGTAAACTATATCATTCCTTTTCCAGAATAAGGGATTTGCCATACTGTGGTTGATTAATTTCATCTTTTGTGTCATCAGGAACTTCATCAAGTTGATGATTTGAGTCAAGTTCATTTTTCTTCAAAAGAAAAAAACGTAGTAGCATTCTCAGCATCCTTTTGAATTTCCAAGTGTCTCTAAAAATTATCAGTGAAAATTTCAGGGCTGCAAATTTTATTTTAATTTTATTTCAAGGATAATTTTCAATCTTTACCTCAAATCTTTATCTCAAGCAACCTTATTCCGTGCACTGGGGTTTCATCTGTACACAAATGAAACTACCAAACAGTTTCATAATCTTGTATAACTAATATTAGTTAAGAATGTGGAAGAAAAAGATAAGTAATACGTAATAAGTAATGAATGTGTTAACACTTTAGCAAGTTTGAAAAAAGGAAAATTAGCACAAACAGTTGGAAGCAGAGGCCTCTTGCATACTCAGTCTTAGAGTGGTTAGTTATGCCCTCATCTTAACTTCACATGATTTTACTAGTAACCTTAAAGAGACTACATAACAGATTAAGTTGAGTTTCTTTAGGGTTTATTGTGTGCAAGAAGAGCACTCAATTTCTATCAAGTAGTCAGAATTCGCTACCACTTTGATCAAATGGGAGACTGGATGGTCCAAGATAAGATCAGGACTTTTAGAGACAGACTAACAGACAGAATCATAATTAGGAGCCAGTGTAGCTGTGCAGGTGGCTTTCTCGGTAGTTAGTGAGGGATGGATATTGCAACTGTGGAAAATAGTAAGAAAAAAATAGTAGGTTACTCTGTCAACCTCAGGAAGACACTTTTTATTATCATACTCGTAGTGTTCCCTTTTATAGTGTAGAAGAAACCACTCAACTGGCCATGAAAACAACTGAATATTACTGTTCTTTTTCCTCAAAATGATTTTTTTCTACTTAAGGTTTAAAAATGGACATTCCTAGGGGAAAAAGTCCATTATAAAATAATTTGTTGTTCTTAAAAAAATTAAGGGGTTCATATTTCAAAAATGAACAAACCCACTAGAATTTTGATTGTCTTTATAACTATCACATGCTTCTCTTTATACAGTATTTTATTGTTTAATATACTTGAGTTTTCAACTGTTTTTAACCTTCTCAACTCTGTTGTGATCAAACAGGTTTTTATGAGGCCATGTTAATAATTTATTTTTTCTTAGGTCATTTTTGTCCAATAGCAAAGTACTAAGCAATATTTTGGGCAGTATATTTTATTGTATATATTCTATAGTATATGCTTTAAAAGAAACAGGAATAATGCCAATTAAGGAAATGCAAATGAGGCTGCTTCCAACACTCATTTGCACATCTTCATTGTTTATCTGTTTGTGCTCTTAAAGGTGTTGCTGGCACTCAGCATTCAGAAAGGTCACTGCAATTGTTTGGAGTCTAGAATAACTTAACCAGAGAATCAAAATACGTAATAATCTGGTGTTTAGAGTCCAAATAAGAATTCCTACCATGAATAGCATTCCTACAATGGACTTTGAGGAGAATGCATATTTAAAAACAGTATGTACATCTAGATTGTATCAATAAACTTAATTTAAAAAATTAGAAAAATGAAAACATTGTCAAACTTTTTTGAGAGACAAAAGCTTTCAAAGTCAATTATTTTTCATTATCGGATATCTCAGAATATCTCAAGACAGGTAGATAGGTTTTGTGGGGGCATTACCTATTTAGTGAAGCAAGAACCTAAGTTTATCTAAATTTCACTGGATGTCCAGTTAACATGCATTCAACACCTATATAGTTTCTTGGCTAGGAGTTACTTTTTTTGCAATTAAAAATACTACATGCAATTTTCTTTTTCTAGGGAGGAGCAGAGCATAACATTCCAGTTGTCGTTTCAAAAATCTCCAAAGAACAAAGAGGTAAAGTGTTAGATAATAATGCAGTGGTCATTCCTTTGTGATTATTATTGTTTCTCCATGACAGGGAACTCAGTGGCTGAATCTGAGTATTTCATTATAGAGAAGGAACAGACATGAAAGTCAATAAAGCATGTAACCGGGTCTGAGTTAAGGAGTGCATAGTTTTTCAATTGTTTAAAAACAAAAACAAAACCAATCATAGCTAGTCACATGTAGTAAAAACAGTTCCATTTACTACTTTTTTTTGCAGTGCTTATGTGCAATTTTACTCAACCCTTCCTATGCAAATTCACAAAGAAAATTAATGAAGATATATAGCAATTTTTTCTATGACTAAAATCGGTAAAACCACATAACGTTTACAAATAAACTTGGAGACATTTCCATAGCTTGTAGATTGTCTAAATCTGTGCCAAATAAAAATCCTAAATATCTAAGAAAACTTAGTGGCCATCCAGAAAAAAGATTAATTTTTAGCATTTTTCAGGTTTGAAATAGACTAAAGAGAAATATCCCTGCTTGTGATTCAATAATTAAAGTGATCTGAGTCATATTATAGTTTTACATTTCCATTCTTTTTGGATTTTCAAAGATATTAACAATAATAAACATTTAATTTTGTTTCATGTATCAGTTTAACTTTTAATTTAAAAAAATTTCATATGTGTGGTGAAAATAGTCAATACCAATCATTTGTTCTTTTCATTCACAGCGGAACTTTCAGGACTACTCTTTATTGGAGATGCAATTTTACAGGTATATATTTTATCATTATATCTCTGACACCAAAACATAAAACCAATTTGCAGTATGCTATATGAAACTATGCTTTCATATTCATTGCAGATAAATGGAATTAATGTGAGAAAATGCAGGCATGAAGAAGTGGTGAGTTTACTTTGCCCTAATGTCTAAATAATGATTTAGTGCAGTGCCAAAAACTATCATTATATTCATTAAGTAGATATGACATTAGTATAGTTTGCTACCACCCTTTCAAAAGATCTCCTACTTGATTTTCTTTTTCCTCTCTAAAATATATCAGTGAGTACAATTGGTATTTCAAAGAAATACTTAAGGATGGTACTTGCTATGTATTTCCTTTTTTTCTATTAATCTTTACCAGTTTATGCACACCCAAAACTTCTCCAGGTTAAATATATTTTTAAATCCTGGCAATGTTATAAGAAGTAGAAATTAAAAAGGCCCAGTCCTTCACTTTCCTCTAACAGCCATGAATGGGCCGTGACATCAAGGTTGCTGTCATGCTCTTTCCCTGATGCAGGCACTACTGTTGCCTCTCTGAGGAGCAACAGAAAATTGCACCTAACCACAAAGGTTGGGAAGGAATCAGGGCCCATTTCTGGTACTCTCCAGGATCCATTTAACACCAGTCACCCTTGATTAACACAATAGTCTCGCCCGGAGAGGCCACAAAATTCACACCAGCAACTGTTTTAGCTCTACCATTTTTGAGGAAATTCAGGAGCTTTCTGCAGACCTTTCACTATGGCAGCAAAGCCTGTCCTATATGCCCAACAGCTGCTTCAGAAGCTATAGCCCTGGCTGCCACAGCCTTCAAATGCTGATGTATTCCAGATGGCCCTGCCTCAGATGAATCTAGGGGCTTTGCCCTGCTTCCTGTACTCACCCTGCTTCCACCTCCACCTTCAGTCAGTGAAGAAGGGTTCCTTCCAGCACACTAGAACCTGGGCAGCAGCACAGGGGATGAGGAAGCCCTCATTCAGGTGGTCCTAATCCCTGTTCAGGTAGAGTGGGCTGACTGGGCTACTCTAAAAGGGTTTGTTAACACTAGAGGTTATAAACCTTGAAGACTTAGGAGGTGGAGGTGGGAAGCAGCAGGCACCAGCGACTAAAGATCTGTCTTGTGTGAGGCCTGGGGCCATGGAGCAAAGGGTAGGACTGACGCTCTTGACAAACCCAAGGCCAGAAGCCAACAGTGAAAGATCAGGCCCAGGGAAAAGTTTAGAAGCAGCCACGGGCCTATCAGCCAAGACGAGGCAGATTGGCTGAAGCCTAAAGTGTGAGGCCAGTAGCTAAGGAAGAATAAAAGGACTGAGCAGTGAAGTGGGTAGCCAAGGTAGTTTGTCCGAGAGGAGCCAGTAGTAGAGGACCTAGTAAGGCAGCAGACCTTGTTGGTTGGGATCCAGAAACCTACAAAGGGGCATACAAGCTTCCCCTGTTTGTGGAGCTGATGAGGTGGCTAGAAGCCGCCAAGAGCTGTAACATTAACATCCAAGAACTGTAATGCTGGGAGTCAAGAGGCCCTGCCACTCAAGGCTCAAAGCTATAGCACTAAGGCCTGAGAGTCACTGCACTGAAAGCCTGGAGCCATGAACCTCAAGGGAGCGGCATCATGCTGTTTCGAGATTTCCCTCCTAATTGGACAAAACAACTGGACTGGTGGCAAATTGATTTTGGTAAAATATCAAATTGAAGAGCATGTAAAGATTGTGTGTGTGTGCATGTGTATATGTACATGGACATTCCTGTAGTCAACTTTTGGTAGCAGGCTTATTCTCAAGGGTGATAGCTTTGCTCTAGGAATAGCCATCATTGGTTTTTATTGTGATATTTTTTCATTATTTCTAATCCATGCATATTCCAATACCCCAAAATTAGATATTTTAATTAAGTTTGTATGGACTTGGCTCTGTTACTTTCCTCTCATTGCTGTGACAGAACGCCTGACACCCAGAATTAAAGAAAGAAAGGTTTATTTAGCTGTTTGTGGAGGTTTCAGTCCATAATCAGCTGGATCCAAGGCAGGAAGGCATGGCACAGGGGAAACAGTTCAAGGCAGCAGAAGACAGCAAAAGCAACAAGAACCGAAAGGGGTGGTGGGGAGCAAGTCTCTTTTCCTGCTTTTTATTGTAAGCAGACTACCCACCCTGGGGCAGGTGTAGTACTCACACCATGTCCCTGCCCTCCTCTTGCACAGGCTCAGAATATTTACAAAGTGAGGCCCCTGGCCCCCCGCTGAGTTACTTAGTTAAGCTGTTAAACTTCTCAAGTAGACACAATGTATCAACCATTACAGGGCCCATAAATTTGCATCTCTCTCTCTCTCTCTCTCTCTCTCTCTCTCTCTTCTTCCCCATTTTTCTTTCTTTACAAGGACCAAAACTCAGGGGTCTCGCTTATCCTCATTCTTTTTTATTTTGAAACAGGTGTCACTCACTTGCCTAGGGTAGTCTCAGACCCATGATTCTTTCTTGCTTCAGCCTTGAAAATGTGGACTTTAGCAATCATGTTAAGTGGTTCCATTATAGGTTGATTCTAAACTACATTTTGATAGAAATGTTAAAGCCCTTTAGTTGGGAATGTTAAAAATCATAAACAATTATACAGAAATGATTAAGACAGTGCTAGGGCAATTGGAGAATGTCTATCGTGATTGTTTAATTGTCATTCATAGAGCTGTCACCGAGTCTCTGTATCAGCTTCTAATGGAAGGGTAGAGGAGAAATTATATTTAAAAGTTCACAACAATATCAAATAAAATGAAAAATACTCTGTGTTTTTGTTACTCACATCTCTAGTTTATTCAATTTTTGGATACATTTCTCTGGTATGTTTACATATTTCAAATCTCATAATGGCAACCTCAAGTGTCCTTGAAACAGCACATTGTCATAAGCAGTGACATTACAGAATTCTTGATTGTGAACACATGGCATGAGTGATAAGGGTTTGTTAGCATTCACCACTTGACTTTGTTTTCTCAAAATATTATTTGGGCCATCTTACTGCTAAACATTATGCAAAATGTATGTATTTCATATCTCAGGTTTCCTACAACTGGGTCCCAAAAAACACTGTTTTAGGAGAGGTTTTGAATAAGAGATCAGCATACCTCTGTTTCTGCAGATTCCTCTGTAACTTAAAGATAGCCATATAAGCAAAGATGCTTTTATCTTCATCCCTTCTTTAAAGTACATAGTGATTTCCAACTCATTATCCAGAGAACAAAAACAAAGTACATTCTCTTTGAAAACCATATGCTGTTCACTAGAACCACGCTTACAATTTACTCTTTAGAAGCAGGCAGTGTGCTTAGACAAATGGTGGTAGAACTTTGATTGAACAGGTTGGTGTGGTTTGAAAGATTAGAATGCACTCATAGCCCCACTTCGGATGGAGCTCAGTTTGGCTCAAAGAAAACAAATTTAAGAACATGATGAGAATTATATATAGATCCTCATAATAAAGTTATTTTGGGGGGAAACTTAACCATACAAGCATTGAAATATAGGTACCAATATTTTTATTTAGTCCAAATCTTTCATTTTCCAAAAGCAGCAAAATGCTTTTATTCTCATGTTATTACCTAAAAAAATGAATTTACAACTCAGAGGGAATGACACATTAATTAAAAGTTTAATAATAAACTTATATGAGCTGAAAAAAACACTAAAGCTCAGGAGATGTAAATAGTTTTGAAATAATAAATTGATATACCATATTCCTTATAGCATTTCAAATTCAGAAACAAAGTGGGCAGGCATGCCATGTTGTATGTGTAATTTTTCTTTTATTCTCTTACTATAATTCGTTGACATTGTGAAAAATTGAGCATTTAGCTCCCATCAGCTTTACTCTTAGAAAGGTTTTGATAGTATGACTGTCACTTTTGATTTGGAATTACCACTTGATCTACTGAATATCAGTTGATTCATCCAAGAAATTCTTTTGCCAAATCCCTAAAATCAGATCATTGAAAAACCTGCATCTCTGTATTTCTTGTAATACCAGTTTGAGCTTACAATAGTCAGTTTTGTGCTTTACACATACACATACTCATGGAATTCTCACTGGAAGATCAGCTTGGAGAATAAATGCATAGTGGCTTCTGATTAGGAGAAACCAAAATCAGTTCTCAGTACTGCTTTGCACAATATGGAATATATACAGGGCTTTCACTCCCAGAAGCAATTTTTTGTAAATCCCAGCTCAAATGCTCATTAACATTGTAATTTCAACTAAATGAACTTACCTTTTCTGTACCTCTATTATATATTGCTAAAAATGAACTAATACTAACTGTTATGATAATCTAAAAACCATAAAATATATCAGTCTTCTAACACACATCTAGCCATTTAAGAGCAGTTACGTTATTTTACGCCATCGAGTACCATGACTTCATGAGCTGGTATTCTCTGCATTTTCTCCTAGTGGCATCTCTGGGTCAGTGCTGCTGGTTGTCTCCTTGAGATCCTTGCTGGCACTTGGGAAGTCACTATGCAGAGAGGGAGGACTAACTATGCTACCTTCCAGCATCCCAAACTCCTCTTGCAAATTTCAGTCAGGAATTAAAGTGAGCACCTCTGATAAGAGAGGCATAGCCTTTAAAAAGTGAAGAATTTTTATTCATTCAGGCAGGGCATATTTTGTTTCTGATGTGAATAATATTTTGTGGTCTAAGTGTTTTACTGCTAAGATACTAAAGGCCTCTGATGTAGCCATATTTTTTTTTCAGTACTACCGATGTACCAATATTTGTTGCCCCCACTGATACTAAGTTTGATGTTACTTTTCAATTAGCAATAATAGTGCCTGGCATAAACCTCATTGGCTACAATACTGCCACTGCACAAAACTGATGTTACTTTCCTCACCACAAAACTCTGGACAAATTGAACTGATTATCTCCTCTATATCCACCCTCCTCCATGTTTTTTTTTTTTTTTTTTTTTTTGCTTAACATGAAACCTGATCACATACCAGAAATTTTGAGTGCCACTATGTTAAACACACTGAAATTGAGTCTTTCACATACTAAGGTTATAAAAATAACTTTGTAATGACAATATATTTGGTATGTGGACATCATTTCTAAAAATTTAGTAATAAAAATTAGAGAAAGTTATTTGAAAAAGGCCATATGGAAATAATGTTGATATACAATGATCTTTGGAATATAACAATGGAGGTTCGTATTCACTAGACATAACAAAAAGGAAATTAATCAGTTCATTTCTTCACCTAAAGAAACATCTTGGCTCTACAAGAATCTGTTAGTAAAATTAGAATTAATAGACCTTAAAACAGAGCAGGTCATAATTAGTCAAAGCAAGATGGATGAACATCTCTGATCTCTGAAGTTTCCTTATGAAGAGACGTTTCTAGTTTCAGATTTGAGATTTAATAGTCCCAAAAAAGGCTCATCATTTTTCTCTTGTATGATTAAAAACAATTAGATTATTTGAAATGTAAATAATTGCCATGGTAATTCTGAATTTGTAATTTTAAATGAAACTTAAAAATCCTCGTAATTCTTGTAAGAGAAGAATGAATAGGTTAAAATGACTTCATCATAGTATAATGAAAATATATGTTGATAAAACAAATATAAAATGATGACTCATGGCACTTAACTCAATGCACGCTTTATTAACTTAAAATTCACCATTGGAATAAAATAAACATACTCTTTTTTAGCATAAAACAATAAGAAAAATTCACAAAACTTATACAAAATCATAAGAAATGAGACATTCCTTTTTACATTGGAAGAGTTTAAGAGATTTTATGCCTCACAGAGGAATATACTAAGCATATGATCAGGTTACACAAATCATTTTAGACCTTAGAGAAAAGATTAAAATTTCATAGTTTCATATCATGCTTTACTTTATTAAAAATTATATTGTTCACAAGTTAAAATAAATTTTGAACTCTAATTGATTAGCATTTTCTTGAGAATTTGGGTACATAGATTCTTTTTCTCTGAATCAATTCCCACAAGGGAAGGTCACCTGTGAAATAACTTAAATTTTAATATTTCCTAGTATTTGAGAAGTGCAAAGACAAAAAAGTCAGACAAAAAAGTACTGTCCATGCTGTGTCAGATTTTGAAAAGAAATGAAATATTCAGAACTTGCCTCATTTATATACTTAGATTCACATCAATATCCTTAGGAGTTCCTTTTCTCTGGATCTAGTTAATTAGGTTACATGTCAAAAAGACCCAGGTGAGTGTCTAATGACACGTGGGCTTTTAACTCCTCGTTACTAATTCTCAACAAATCCTCCTTTGAAGTCTTGACTTTTTGAACAAAGATGGATAACATAGCTCAAAGACCAGATTTTGTAACCTTTAAATAATAATACAAAAATAGGCCTAATAAACCTATAACTTAGCAAGACACCAGCCAAATTCCATCTGGAGGAATGGACAGAGCAGCAGACACAGCTAGACCGTGTCATACTGAGAAGAGAAAGAATCTGGAGTGGATATAGCAAGTCAGCGATGCTTTCTCACCACCAGAAGCAGCTGATGCTTTCTCACCACCAGAAGCAGCTGTTTGTCACTCACCTGCTTCAAAGATTGTAGTGAGGAGGACAGTTTTGTGTTTTACAAATGACTTAAGTTTTACATATTTGACACTTTATTTTCAAAATAAAAATTTAAAAGCAAGAATGTATATGAAATACCAACTTGAAGATATAAATTAAAATTTTTATCATAGTTTCTAGTTGTTTCGTATTGATTAAGATGGTAATCCTCTCTAGGTTTCATTTTTATATGTGAAAGATGGGAAATCTTAATTAGATTATGCACAGTGATTTTTCAGGTAAAATGCTGAATTCTTTTATTTTAAAAGAGCATACAAATAAAAGACCATAAAATCATGTAACACAAATAGTGAACTTTCATAGATTTCACTGTGGCACTTAGTTAGCAACGGTGTATCTATGTAGCCTCATAAATTGTAACGAATCTGCCAAAGTAATGCAAGATTTTAATTAGAGGGAAAATTCTGTGTATAATAAAATCATGGTGCTTACAAACTAAAGGGAGTGCATACAAAAATCATGAAGATGGGAAATAGCATTGATGTTTGCTATAATTACCCTTATTAGAGAGGTTTTTTAAGTTTTTCTTTCATTCATTCATAACCTTTGTGGGCTCATGTTTGAGTTCCCTGAAGAAAGTTCGTGAAGGTAAGAGGAAAAACAAGACAACAAAATTGAAAATAAAACAAGCATGTTTTAGGGGAAAAAATCTTAAAAATATTAAAATAGATTTCTACCTCTGGAAAAATGCCTTTCACAAAGCTTTACTGCAACTGCGGTACACTGTTAAGTGATAGCCAGCAGAATAAGCCACAACTTCCAGAAGAAACGTTCTTGCTGGTCAGAATAAGCCATAACAAAATGAATTCAACAGAAGTTACCAGAGAAGAAGAAAGAATAGACAAATAGTAAGACCAGTTGCTAAGTACATGAACGTAACCAGAAACATTGGAGAGCAGATGCTTTTTGAGATCATTCAATTTTACAGAGAGTAAAAAACTAGGTAAATGAATCTGAGTGGGGTTATTCATCTTTCACTGTCAAGAATATGTTTCATTAGTGAAAAGAAAATAGTATGAAACCTCCAGATTGTAAGAATTTCAGTATTTACCCCAGGGAGAGTGAAGCCTTCTAGAATTCATATCTACCTTTGCTCTCTACTGGAAATGTAGTAACAGGCTACCGGAAATATATGTTCTGAAGAAGTTGATGGTGTAAGTTACTACCAAAGGTAATTTGGGTGACAGTCATGATTATTTGGGTCAAAAGTTTGGAAATCAGAAAGGAGGGGAAAACCGTGAGGTCTGAGAAAGATCCATGTGTCTGTATTCATACTTACTCAGTGTAGGATTTTGAGTGACTTTAAGGTAGAAACACATAGTTCTTTTTTTAAGGATGTTCAGGAGCCTTAAATCAGCTCCAGACTGTGAGCACTGTGTCAGGGAACTATGTTGAAGACATGATGTGCTATAGAAACGTGTTATAGAAATAATCATAAATCTGTTCAATAGTATCAGTGATGGGTATGCAATAGTGATGGTAGTGATTCAGCGATGTATTTGCAAATAACTACTGAGAAAGCCACCTTGGGTTCCTGGTTTTGGATGTTGCAGTAGAATAGCAAAGAGCATTACTGACCCTTTCAGAATTAATTATCATTAAGACTTTCCAAGGAGCAAATTTTTTGTGGTACTTCATCCCTTGTTTAATTATTTTTATTTTGAGACAGGGACTCATTGAAGTCTCCAGATTGCCTAGGCTGGCCTTGAACTTTGATCTACCTGCCTCAGACTCTGACTTTTGGGATTAAAGGCCTGCTCCACCAGGCCTAGTATAAAGGTGCAATCTTAAACAACTCAAGTAGAGATTTGGGGTTCAATGACAGTTTTCTGTATCTTTTACCTCCTAAAACTCATTGATACGTCAATAAATAATTTTAAGGTACAATGAGAGGAAAGAGAAGAAAAGACAGTAGGCAAGGGTTTTGGTAATTTTATCTGAACATAAACATTTAACAGATGAGCAGAGATTGTCTTATTTGACCATCAGAAAATGGTAGCAAAGAGAGTGTCTAGCAATCATTCATACTGCAGACCTCAGATAAGATTTGATACAGCAGGCTCATTAAGACAGAGAGCTAAGGAGGATCCAGAGGAGCAAGGTATTGATTAGAATGCAACTAAAGACTCTGATGTACTGCAGAGGGCAGGGGTGAGATTCCTCAGGAAAATGAAGATGTACATTCTGGGCAGGAAGGTATCCTGACTTAGCACTCTTTGAACTCTCAGAACTCTGGCATCTGAGGTTTGTTTTGTTTTGTTTCATTTTTTTCCATAAAGAGGGGAAGTTAGAAGATTCTTCTTAGTGAAATTGTTCTAAGAGAGATAATACACAAATAACCCACTTGAGGTTTTGGAATACACTTTGAGTTCTCCCTAATAGCACCACAGTGGAGCTCGGTAGTGGATAAGCCTTGCATCCTGGTTCCAGAGCTGTCAGTTAACTTTTCAGTGTCTCACTCTGAAATATTGACTGATGCCAAAGGATCACCCAGATGTGAAGAAAAATCTACATCAAAGGCAAAGACTAAAACAAACACAGAGACAGAAAAGAAAATGGAGGAAACAGGGAAAGTAAGTTTCAGATTAAAAATGACTTAGTTATAATATTATCAAATAGATGGTAAAAATTTTTTATAAATTAAATAATATCAACATTATACAAAAAAGCAACATACAGAGAAAAAGGAAGAGCTCTGGGATATTAAAAAGTTGGTAGCAATATTAACAATGTAGAACATAGAATTATTACAAAAAAAGCCAAGAATCCCTCAAAATGAAATAAAATAGCATACAATCTGGCAATGTAAATGCAAAAACAGTGTTAGAGACATGCCACTCAATAATTCTTTCATTAGACCAATAGAATTAAGAAAGAAAATACATTAGAAAGGATCATCCTGATTTGATGTAAATCCTTTCAAATATAAAAACCCAGGAAAAAATTTAGAATCATGCCTGCA
This sequence comes from Cuniculus paca, assembly GCA_004365215.1. Classification (NCBI taxonomy): domain Eukaryota; kingdom Metazoa; phylum Chordata; class Mammalia; order Rodentia; family Cuniculidae; genus Cuniculus; species Cuniculus paca. The sequence continues at coordinate 13,986 of RJWT010028113.1, forward strand.
TGTCAGTGCTTCCTGTGTAATGACATCAAATCATTAGAAACTCATTGTAATTAGAGATTCTTTACTTTCTTTCACAAGTTTATATTTTAAATTTTAATGTAAGTCTATGATTAATTTTGAGTCTTTTTGTGAAAGGTGTGAGAAAGACCTACTTCTAACTTAGTTTGTTTATAGCTAATAGTTTTCCACTGGTTTTAGTACATTTGTCAAAAAGTATACCCATTTACCATTGAATTGAACTTGTTTCTTTGATCAATTGATTATATTTGCATCTCTTTTTTACCCTTTTATTCCATTTTAAAAATCAGTTTATCTATTCTTTTGTCAACACCCTGTTGCCTTGGTTATTTTGGTTGTAAATAATGAAATCAGGAAGAGTGAACCCTCTTTGTTCGTTTTTTCCAGTATTCTCATGAGTATTCTATATCTTTTGCATTTTCATATAGTCTTTAAAATCACTTTCAGAATATTTATAAAATAACTTGAAGAATTTTAAAGTATATTTCCTTGAATTGGTTGATAATTTGGAAAAATCAACATCTAAATGTTACTTGGTCTTCTAACCTACATGCAGCATCTATTAATTGAGATTGCCTTTGCTCTATCATCAATGACTTGCAATTTTCCAGTTGGTGTCTTGTACATTTTCTGGGAGATGTAGCACTACAAACTTCAATTCTTCAATACTGCTGTGAAGGGTAGTGCTATTTTAATTTCAACTTCATTTGTTGTACTTAAGAAAGCAACTAACTGTATATAAATGTCTCTCATGGCACTTTGCAGCATTTTGGTTTTGTTTTGATTGACTCAGCAGTATTTTCTACATAGGAAATTGAATCATTTGTGAAAAAAAATTTTATTTGTGTACAACCTATGTAACTTTCATTATTTCTATTTGTTGTCATTTTCACTAGGTAGGACTTCCAATACAATTTGAAAGGCTGTTATGAGAAAGGAAACCCTTTCCTTCTTGACATTGGCAGGAAAGTGCCCATTTTCTCACCACTAAATATGACATTAAATGAAAATTGTTGTAGATTTTCTTTATGAAACTGTAAAGTTAACCCAAAGATTTTTGTTTGTTTGTCTGTTTGTTTATATAGATGTGTTGGACTCATTCAAATGTTTTTCTGCATTAATAGGTTTATGTAATTTTTCTTTAGCTTTTTTGATGTAGTGAGTTACACTGACTGAATTATAAACAATGAATCATATTTACTTAACTGGAATTAATACCATTTGTTAGACAATAATTCCTTTTATACATTATTGAGTTTTATTTGTTAGTATGTTGTTGAGAATCACTGTAGTTGTATTAATGAG
>RJWT010028114.1:0-15306 GCA_004365215.1 Cuniculus paca
CAAAGCAATCCTACAAAGAGTATTGAAGTTTATTTTAGAGAGAGACAAAAGTTACCACAGTTCCAGGAAAAGTAGCAAAGTGGGATCACTGACAGACAATTGAATGGAGGAGAAAAGTAGGGAGCCAATCACAGGAAAAGAGCATGGAAGAGACAAACCAGTGCATGTTGGCCGTAACCACTAATGTAGATGGCCTCAATTCACCAATAGAATGAAACACAGGCAGAGTGGATCAAGAAACAAGATCCATCAAAATGCAGTACAAAAGAAACACATTAACTCCAAAGGAAATTCATAGCTTGAAAGTAAATGCAGAGAAAACAATGCTCCATGCAGTAGGGAACCATAAAAAAGCAGGGGTAGCTTGCCCATCAACTGCAGTATGGATAAGAAAGATATGGCATTTTTATGCAATGGAAAGCTACTCAGCTACAAAGGATAATCAAGAGGGTCTTGTAGGTAAATGGATGCAACTAGAGGTCATACGCGTGGGTGAAATGGTTCAGACTCACATAGGTGAACATCATGTTGTCTTCCTAATCTATAAAAAACTGAGGGAGTTAGTGGGATTAAAATTGTGCATAGATATTGTGAAAGTGAAAGGGGAGGAAGCATCTAAAAGGGGAAGGTGGTAGCCATTGCTAATTTCCTATTATTTTGTTTTAGAGTCCTGTATCATTTTCATTATTTTGTTTTTATTGGTTTTATTCTACTTTGTTTGGTTTGATTTTATTATATCTGATGGCATGGGCAACTATTTCAAAGATAACAAGCCATTGTTGATTTCCTATTATCTAGCTTTGAAGTCTTATATCACTTTCAATGCTTTGTTTTGACTGACTTCATTCTGTTCTGTTTTATTTGATTTTATTATGTATGATGGTATGGGCAGCTATTTTGAAGATAACAAGAGGCATTATGGTAGCCATTCTTGATTCCCTATTATCTTGTTTTGAAGTCCTGTATCACTTTCACTGTTTTGTTTTGATTGAATTTATTGTGTTTTATTTTATCAGTTTTATTGTCTTAAAAATAAAAAATTAAAACAAATGTGGTAAGGAAAGGAAGAAGGTTAAAATATGAAACTCACAGCAAAGGTGATTTTTATTTAAACTTTGAGCATTAGTTAGCTGACATTCTCTTCTCTTTTCATTTTGCAACATTGCAAGGGATCTTTTCATATCTCTGGCTCATCTTTTTATCTTTGCATGAATTTTTTTACTTACCCTTGTGTATTTATGTTCCAATGTTCACATTGTGGTTTCTATTCTTTTGAAGCAAATTCCAAGAGTATTTCTGTGAGGTCAAAGCAGTCTTTGAAATCATACATACACCAAGTATTGTCAGAAAAAAATTCTTACACTACATTTAACACTCATCTATCTTAAGTGTTTCAAATATATGTTTGATTTCTCTGTTGTAATTAAAATTTAATGCTTAAAAGGAGTGCTTATATGTAAAAAGACTGATGATTGCATACACTTCCATGGTAAATTCAACCACATTCCCATATTCATTACCATCTACATGCCATTGATTTCAAAATATATATCTCATTTATTAAAAATACACATAGAGAAAAAAGAAGTACAAAACACATGACTAATAATTGCAGGTACCATAGAGATTAAAATACAGTCATTCTTTTTCAAGAAGCACAGAGTGAAGGGGGGAAAATGGCCAGTAAAAAGGCAATTATAGTAGAGTGTAACAAACCCCATAATAAAAGTCACCACAAACAGTATTTCATGTCTAAACCTTAATGGGTTGCATTATGGATAACTTCTCAAAAGAAATGTTTGCTAATTGACATCCAAATAATGAGCAAGCATTGGTTAGTCCAGTAGATTTCAGCAATCATTATGTATAAGAAACATCAGTAAAGTATTTGAAAAATATAAAAGTTTGGGCCCCATTCCCAGAAATTCTGGTTTCTGATTCCATTATTATGGTGTAGGCCTCAAGGATTGTTAATTTTTGAAAGCAACACAAGTAATTCTAATGAGAAAGCAGGATCAAAAGTCACAGGCTTATGAAAAGCTCAAAAAAAATGGGCAAGGACATTCCAAGCAATTATTAACACATTCAAAATCCTGGATGCAAACAGAGTATTTGCCTTAGGAAAAGGGTGTCTGAAAAGCAAACTCTCAGTTGGCTATTTGCAAGCAGTCAGTTTATTAGGATTTACTTTCCAGAAAATATTATAAAATAATGAGAGAAATAGAATTATGCAAAGAAAGAAATTGACAGAGATTGATGGTTGCTCTGGAGCTGGGACATGGCTTCACATTTGTTGACATCAAGACAAACAGGGTAGAACTTTGTAGCCCTGTAAGAATAAGTCATTGGCATTGACTATCCCTGGGAAGGTGTGTGAACTTGGACAAGTCAGATCCCTTTACCTAAGGAAAATTTCCAAAGAATAGAACATCTATAAACCATAAACAGCCAAGTTGATAGCTGGGAGATGGATACCTTGGTCCTAAAGAAGGAATTCAGTTGCTATATTACAGCACCAATACAGGCTACTCCTTGTAGTATGTAATATGACTTGTGTAGTTAGTTCATCTCATATTGGAAAAGCTCTTAGTTACTTTTCTCATTGCTGAGACAAAAATACTTGAAACCCAAAGTTAAAGGGGAAAAGGTTTATTTAGTTCAATTTATACAGGTTTCAGTCCAAAATCGGTTGGCTCCAAGGCAGTGGGACATGGTAGAGGGGCAACGGTTCATGGTGGCTGAAGACAGGAAAAGCAGCAAGGGAAAGCAAGATACACTTTTTTTCTGTCCCTTGTATTGTGTTCAGTCTACCATGATTAGGGCAGTGCCAATCCAATCAGTTGACTGATCCAGCAATCAACCACCCTTAATCCCAGAATCCTTAATCTCAGCATTGCACTATGAATCAATCACATTCTCTAGATTCAGCCAACTCTGAAAACACCCTAGGACCACATCAGACTTTGGGGGACATCTAGACACAAATCATAGCAAACTCCTTCAAGTTTCTGGTTTGTCTGTTTTCTTTTGTTTGTTTGTTTGTTTTTTCTGGAAACGTATAAGAGAAAGATAAGTAGAATGAACTGCAGCCTTTGCCAACATTCGTCTTAAGACTGAGTCAAACACTTATCACCTGCTTCACTACAAGCTATTTCAGAGTTCTGTCATGCTACTTTAGCCTCTGTGCTGGTGCAAGGAGGTTGCCTGTCAGGGTTACGATGTCACCCTCAGTAGTAATCTTCTGGTAGTCACACCATACCATGGTATTGAGAGCTGTCCATTTCTTGACAAAATTAGGAGACTATCAAGGGATGGTTCAGCCGATAATCACCCCACAACCAAATATATTCTTCTTGGACCTCACTATGTAATACAAATCTGCTGTCCTTTCATTATGTCTCCCGAAAAGCACATTGCAGAAACAATCTCCAGTGCAACAATATCAAGACATGGGAACTAATGGGAAGTATGGATCATGAGGGCCTCACCCCTGCAAGTGGTTTAATGCTAACTGTAACAAGACCTGCAGCTGTGAATTCAATCGTTGTCTTGCTCTCTCACCTAAGAGCTCCTGCCTTATGATTTCTGTCACAGGATGATAATACAAGTCCTTTGTCAGAAACATCTTGATATTGGATTTCCTAGACTCCTAGATCTGTAAGTAATAAAATTATTCACCTTATAATTTATGCAGTCTGTGGTATTATGTCACAGCAACACAAAATGGACTAATACACAGCTCTAATTCATGATCAATATCTCTGCCAGTATTGTATTTCCTTTCCTTGCTTGCTGAAACCTTGGCATGAAGAAATGTAAGTTTCCAAGTAGGTAGTACCCATAGCTTAAAGTTTAATAATACTCTGTTGGGACTTCTAGTAAAACCCTCCCTTTAGGATCCAGAATCTAGTTTAAAACCCAAAGAGCCTAAACAAACACATTCCTCAAATGAATACTTGGAGAAATGATAAATGGAGACTTCCAGGCCCAGTGAGGAACACAAACACAAAATGGTCTTGGATTTAGGGCATATACTGCATCCTGATTAAAGTCCTTTAAGAATCAAGTTGTATATGACTCAGTAATGATCTCTGATGCTGGCAAGTTGTAGCATTAAAAGCTAAATGGAGTTGGAGAACTGTAGCTAAAGCAATCTTAGTTGGTGAGGACCTATGTCACTGTCCTTAGGAATTACTTAATGTCATGTATCTACTATTCCAGCACTGAGGTGACCATTACCAGAAGTTGGATGTCATCAACTGGCTAAGTCATTTTGTCTACTTGATGGTTTAATGCCTCTTCTTTGGTGAATATTCTCTAAGATATTACCCAATTGTAATTGTAATTCACAACTTGCCAACTGTAATTTACTTTTACCTTTTGGCTCTGCTCATTCTTAATCCCAATAAATCATCTCCATTTTATAGTGAATTATTATTGGTTCAGCTCAGCTTTACTACTTGATGGATCAAATGATTTATGGTGAACAATTCTGGCTTCATGGTCAATTGATACACCTTGTTTTCCGTCTGTCAACTCCCAGTAGCATGGCAAGAGGTATCACAGTTACCGATCTACCATTAGTTCTCCTAGATCAGTGATGGAAAATGCATGGTGCACCACAGTGGACTGTTGGTATGATTGAAAGCTCTAAAATGTTCACCATAAATGTCCTATAGCATATGTGCTGTATGTTCTGCAGAGCCCTATAGTAAGAATTGCCCTCTGAATCTTAGCCAAAGTAACTCCTTTTTCATAGGTCACTGTTTAGCTGTCTAGTGGACTTCCACCAAGTTCAGAGGCTGTGTGCCTCCTGGCAGCATGACATATTCACCCACCACTGTGACTAGACAATGCTTTCTGCACCTGGGGGATTTTCTGATAAGGCTAGGACAGAATTAAAATACATACAACTTTTCCCAAGACTCATTTGTTTTTTATCATGTTTTCGCTGTCTTATTTAATGTCTTATAAAATTATCAAAGGGAGGATGGTTAGCAACTTCAGCAGTCCTGCGGTTCACAAGCCATCCACCACTCTGTAATAATACCTAACAAACTCATTTACTCCTCAGGCTGGGCTCATCAAAGCACTCTTTGGGTTGTCAGCAATCCTCAATTTGGAGGCCAACATTTATATCTCTTCAGGAAATACACACAGTAAGTTCTTTCTTGCTCTGAACCTGAACAAGATTTTGTAGTCTTTTTTTGCCATTTAGTGTAACAGTATTTCAAGGCTAAAAAGGTATCTTCTAAGGGGTGGATATTAGAGTTGCATTAATCTTCCTTTTCTTTGAAAGGGGTATGTTGGTATGTCACAAATGAGTATACTTCCACTAGGAGATATCTCACATCACTGAATTTTCAAGAAATTTATCTCCTGTCCCTTGGCATGCATACATTTTACTAAGACCTCCAAAGTACTTGCCACGTTTTCTTTATCCATTTTCATTAACATGATGTTCTTGATATAGTGAACTGAGATAATGTTTTGTAGAAAAGTCTAGTCTACTCTGGTCCATATGACAGAGGGAAGGAAAGTTAACATAGCTCAGGGCAAGAACACTATATATTTCTGTCCATTCCATAAGAAGGTACTCTGCTTCTGATTCTTTTTCCTGAAAAAAGATAGAAAATACTATCTAATTTTACAGAATGATGGGCACATATCATTGATCTAAGTCCGTGTTAATCAGCTTTAGCAAAGATACCACAGCATAGCAGTTGTAATTAGGGATACTATTTGATTGATTCTGTAGTAGTACACAGTCATCTGCGAAGACACACCTACTCACTATAGAAACCAGACTGCTGATTGGAATACAAAATATGATACCTCTAGTGAATCCATAAGGTAGCTCCTGTATTCAATAGTAGTACTGTTCAGTTACTAGAGGGAGATACCTGTTCAAAATCAAAGAACAAATGTAGCAGTTCTGCCAACTACCAAATATCATCACTTCAATTTTATATTTGAGGACCAGGAAAATGATCAACTAATGAGTCCATAGACCTAGAAACTCACTCTGAGATGGAACTGAATTAGATCTTCATTTTTTATTTGGCCTATACATATTCCCACTGCATTGAAGCCACAGTGACTCATTAGGTCCCTAGATATTAGTGGTACCTTAGACCTTGTTTAGAGCACTACTCAAAATAACTAGATATTCTCATGTATCCAACCAGTCATAGGCACTTTGAAGAAGCACTCAGGGAGTCATTATCACATATGTGTAACATGGAATCGAAAGTCCCTTTTAAAGAGACTTTTCTTCATTATACAGTAAAATGTGAGGATGGGTTCAATTTCCTTAAGGTGAACAATGGGTTTTGAGTAAGTTCCCTCAACTAGCTGAGCATTCAACTTTGGCTCATTCAAATGCATTCATCAGACACATCTTTGTTAGTTGTCTGTGGATATACAGTATCCTTTCGACCAACTCCATGGACCAGTGTAGGTCAAGCCTCTCTGGTTATTACTCGAATGGCTATTACAATCATTGTGACAACCTTACATTCAAAAGGTAAGTATCACTACTGGGCCTCTATCGTTTTGATATCCTTTCCTTTTTAATCAGGGTTTCCAGTTCTAGAACTGCACTACTGGCACACCTTGCTTACAGAGGATAGCCACCATTAACCTTCTCCTTTATGCTGGTTCCTCTTTCATCAGTGCATTCTTTACCACTCTGCCAAATGGAGTGTCCTGTCACCCTTACCTGAAACATGGTCAGCAGTTGGGTTTTCTGTTCCCCATCTTTATGTAGTATATCCACACTAGCATGATGATTTCTCTTGAGTTTTTGATTCCTATCTTTAATCATGTGCTATGGAAATTCTGGCCATTTTAGTTAATGTGAGCCATAGCTTTCTCCAAACTTCTATGAGCCACTTTAATAGCATTTTAGCACTGTTCATTGGGTCTTTAGAGGCTATTTATTCCTACATCAGTAGAGAGTGTTCCTTTTTAATTCCACTTTATCCAGATTTAACTTTCTACCCCCAGCCCCATATATATTTTGTACTGATTCCAGCTGATGCATGTTAGTCTGATCCTGAAGCTTTTAGGTGTATAGCTCTGTCTGCCCCTAGTACATAAAACAAACACTCTCCTAGCCAGTTACATAGTGATTTGACCCTAGTTACTAGTCTGGTGGAGAAGAGAAGGAAGAATAGAGATAAGTGGGGGAGGGGGTAAAGAGAAAGGGAGTGCATGTTAATTTGTAGTCTTAAGAAAGGAGAAATAAGGAACTTTTATAAGGTTATAGAAAATGGAGGATTAGAGATTTCAAGTTCATCAGTTCAGATGACTCTACTCCGTCAGAACCTCATGCCTTTCTAGTTAAGGCTTAGACATTGGTGAAGTAGATTTTCCAGGGTTGACATACCCATCTTCTCTGGAACTCAGCTACACTAGAAATCATGGATTTTGTCCTCAGCTTTTATACCCCTGGGCTCTCTGGCTCTCACACTTTGCCCTAAACTATAGGATTCATTGATCTCAATCTTTCACTGTCTTTGTCCAATGCATTAATAGCACATAGTCAAAGCCATGGGAACCTATAGACTTTAACATTTCTACTTGCTCAGAACATTTTCTAGAACTTCTAAATGCATGAGAGATTTCACCTGTCAATATGTTCCTTTCAATATTCTGTCTCAGTTTACTACTAGGAAGATGGAAGATGTAACTTTTGCTTTCTGTAGTATTCCAAGGATCATCAAAATTTCATTTCCCACCAGTAAGTAACTGTTCACTGCCAGTCAGTCAAATGGTAAGAATAGTCCCCAAATCTCATAACAGAGCTGGTTCCTAGTACTACTCTGCTATCAACTATTGTAGGTCGGGCTTCTCAGGAACAAATTCAGAGGTAGAGATATGAATGCACATTGACAGGAAAGATTTGAAATGAGGTTTATGGATATAGGATTTTTTTTCCCTTTGGGAGAAAACACTCCTCAGAGAGTATAAGACAGGATTAGGTAGATAACAAAATTGAACAGCAATGCAGTTCCAAAAGAGGACTCAGTCAATAAGGAAGTAACACTGGAGGTGGTATGGCCTCAGAGTTGTCCTATCTGGGGTGAGAGAACAGGGCCATACACTCTTCCACAACTTAGTCATAGGATACGGCTGCTTCTGGGGTGGTGATGTAATTTTGCTTGTGATACTTCCTTTTGGCAGAGGTCAATTCATTCAGAAGTTCTCAGTTATACGTGGGAATAGCCAGTAAACCTGGAAGCTATAAAAATATATATCTTAACCTCAAGGGATAGACATATATGGGGTACCATGAGATATATGTATGTAGTTTTGCTGAACTATAAGTAGTTTGGTAGGGCTCAAGTAGAGGAGGTGAAAAGGAGATAAATGTACAAGATCAGGAAAGGCTTTTACTTACAATGATGAACTCCTCCAAAAGATAGCAGTGATTAATAATTACTTCCATATAAATCTGAAGTTCAAGAGAAAGATCTTGATGCAAAATTAATTTCCAAGACATGGAGTTGAGAATCATCAGGGAAGGTCAGGTCCATGTGTATTAGAGATGGTGCCTCAAATATTTTTAAAATTTTTTATTAATACATATTTTTAGTACATAATGATTCTATTCTTGTAGGGAGTTGCTACATGTATATTACACATCTTTATCCATTATTTTTATTATTATAAGAATGATAATTTAACAATGAAAAATTTGTAGGAGAAAAAGAAAAATGATGATAAGGCATTTTCAATGTCATATCAAGGTATGAGGGTGGCCTAGAGATCATATTTCTGATCCAGTGTCATCTTTTTTCTGAGTGTAGCTGCCTGGATATCTTAGAGGTACCTGCACATCACTCATTATAAATCCAAATTCATTACCTTTTCCTATAAATGTATTACTTTCCTGGTGTTATTCTTAGTGAATGACATTACTACCCTCCTAGGTACTGAGGCCAGTTCTAAGCTCATATTTAAATGCTGTTCCCTACAAGTTAAGAACTATTATTAAAAGAATTTTACCCCTCACCAATGACCTCCCTAACCTACTACTAAAGCATATTATTCTACAGCCAAAATATCTTATAAACGTATACCTTTTGTGAACCTTCAACATTGATCACTAACTTGTCTCTTTAACACTACTTTCATCTTGTCCAGCACTGTCATAATTATATGTCATATACGTTATTATCTATGTCATAAATATGTATATATATTTAAAATTTTACTGGTCATAAACATATCATATATATGTTTTAAATATATATATGTATATATAAATACATATTATGCTTATGCTAAAAATTCTGTAGTAGAATCCTACTAAGTGCAAATTTCTTTGTGGTTTCCGAAATCCTTCATGATCCATCACATAAAAATCTGTGAAACCCAGGAAGCTTTACTCTGCCTTTGTTTCTGATTCGGCTTAACTTCTGGACAAACATTTAAATTTTCCCTACTTTTACTACATATATAATTGTCATTGTTTTATTCTTTTCAGCTCACCAGAAGTTACTTTTTAAATTTTATCATGTTTTCTCACAAGAAGGAATACAATTTCTTTGTAGAAAATGTAGAATTGCTCTAATAGATAAACTATTATTTATCTGTGGCTATTGAGACTTTCCTGAACTGAGATATGCTAACTCAAAAATGCACATCTTATTTCAAAGACTTGGTATGAAAAAAGAATGTAAACATTTCATTAATAATGTTTATATTGGTTATATGCTGACATCATATTTTTATATAGTAGGTTAAATAAAATATGAAAAAATTTCTTCTTATTTTTAAAAATATATCTACTAGAAAACATCTAATTATCTATTTTTTTATTTTAAAGAGGATAAAACAGAATAAAATCAATCAAAACAAATCAGTGTAAGTAATACAGGATTTCAAAACACTACAAAATCAACAATAGTTACCATAATGCCTTTTGATGTCTTCAAACTAGCTGCAGATGACTTCGTACATAGTAAAAATCAAACCCAAACAGAATAGAATAGAAACAATAAAAACAAGACAATGAATGCAATTAAGGACTTCAAAACAAGTCAATAGTAAACCCAAAATTACTACCATAATATATCTTGCTATCTTTGAAATAGCTGCTCCTGCTGTCAGATTAAACATAACCAAACAAAACCAACCCAACAAAACAATAACCATAACCAAAACATAACCATAACCAACCCAACGAAACAATGGAAATAATGATCTAGGACTTAAGACAAGACCACAGGGAATCAACAATGGCTACAACTGTCAGAAGGAGACCCCCTTATATGCCAAACTGTGCACCACTATCCTCCAAACAGATGATCAGAAAACAGGCCCTATTAACGGGCTGGGGGGACAGGGTGTATCTTAAATTGTATTTGTATTGGACAGCATTGGTTTAGAAGACAAAATTTTTCAAAATGAAGAAAAATTAATGTAATCTATAATTCTATAATTTAGAAATATTTACCATTGATATGATGGCATAGATATTTCTACTGGTGTTTTGGCTGTTGATGTTGTACCATACCACTCTGCCTTATATCTTATATATCATTAAAATTTTTCTGTGTCATTGGAAATGTTGTTACTGTAATAGGATACAATTATGTACTTAAGTTATGTAGGCTTGAAAAATATTTGATTGTGGTCATACACTGTACACTTATCATAGCATATGTGGCTCCATTTTCACCTCCTTGACTAGACTATGAGCCCTTGGTGGGCAGAATTTGTCTTGTCAACTAGTGTGTTGGAAGCTTATTTCAGTAAATATACAATCAATGAAAGAATGAATAAAAAAATCTATGACTATACTGAAAGAATATTATATAATTATAATCAGATTATGTATAAAATATTTTAGTTTACTCATGTAAAGATACTCCTCAACTCTATGTGTTATGATTATGATCCTTTTCTTCCTGAAAGAATAATGTTCCTCCTAAACATTATCTTAGTTATTTTTTTCATTTCTGAGACACAATACCCAACACCCAAAGTTAAAGGAGGAAAGGTTTACTTAACTCATAGTTTGTGGAGGTTTTAATTCATAGTTGGCTGACTCCAAGGCAGGGTGGCATTGCAGAGGAGAAACAGCTCATGGCGGGTAAAAGGCAGCAAAACAGCAAGGCAGTAAAGAAGCAAGTGACAACAGAAGCCCCTTTTATGTACCTTATATCCTACCCAAGCTACTCATCCTTAGGGAAGGTAGTACTCACACCATAGAGGACCTTCCCATTATCCACTCCTAGAACTATGCCAAACCAATCAGTGAACTGATTTAGTAATCACACACCCTTGATCTCAGCATCATACATAGTAGATCCACTTACCTCTGAAAAGTTCCACCTATGACTGCATAAGGCTTTGGGGAAATATCTAGAAACAAACCATAACAAACATATAGCTAAAATCCATAATCATAGATATCACAACTGGTATCACACAGTTATCTGACACACAGCAGCAACTTAATGGAAAAGTAAATTGATACTAAGCTGAAAAGCAATGTATATCATCCTATATTTGAATTGAACAATGGCATAAAATTAGGATAAATGTAATTCCATTGAATGTTGGGTTCCTATAGAGATACAAACATGAAATATAAAGTCCCAACCAAATGCAAGAGAGAGCAGTTAAAAAGATTGAATTTGGGAGGGAGACAGAAAGAGTGAAATGTACTAGGAAATAAAGAACCTGTACTTGGAACTTACTAAGGAAAATTTACCAATGACTCAGCACTGTGACTCCCATGCCTACTCCAGAGTTTGGAACTTAGTGGGTGTTATAGGATTATTCATTGTTTAATGACTATATATACATATATAAACAAACTCTTTATGTCATGTGACTGGGATTGCTATGGTTCATGTCTGCATGTCCCCCAAAGCTTTGTGCAGTCATGGTGGGGACAGGCAGATTTTTGGAGGTTGCTGAATCTCGGGTTTGTGATTGATGGGTGGTCCAATGCTGGGATTAAGGGTGTGACCGCTACATACCCTGGGGTGGGTAGCCTGCATACAATATAAGATAAAGAAAGAGGCTTGTCCCTTTTCTCTCTTCTTGCTCTTAGTTTTTGCTGCCTTCCACCACCATGAACAGCTGCCCCTCTGCCATGTGTCACCCTGCCTTATAGCCTCTGGTTATGGACTGAAACCTCTACAAACTGTGAGCTAAATAAACCTTTTCCCATTTTACTGTGGGTGTTGGGTATTTTGTCTCAGTAACAAGAAAAAGTAACTAAGACAGGGATCAAATCTGTCCTGTCCAGTGCAGGATCCCAGTGCTTTGCCCAATACTCAATGCATTGCTGGTTCTTAATATAACTGGGACAAATGAATGAATACATAAAATTGTAAAAGGAAAGAAAGAGAGGACAAGAGAACAAGGGAGGAGGAGACGAAAGAAATGGAGACGATTCTGAGTTAGGCCGTGAGATCCTGGATTAAAGTTGAGCTATGAAGAAGCTGTAATTTATATGTATTATGCTATCATGGGATTATCTCACACTGTAGTACCCTAACTTGCACTCTAAAAAATGGAGTGAGTGAGCATAACAGGTGATTTCATCTGAAGATTTGTGCAGTGATGTGGAAAACTTACACAAGTTCAAAACAGCTGCAGGCTGAAAAATCAATCAAGTTGATCATTATGCAAAATAATTACTATGTGACTGAATATTCTTTTTGAGGAAAAAAACTATTTTGTACAGTTTTAAGTTCACATCAAACTTACATTGAAGATACAGTATTGAGATAGTCCATATACCCTCGGCCCCCACATACACACAGCTTCCATGAATATTGGTCAACATGAATGTTCTTTATCAAGCTTTTTTATTTGACATCAATTAGACACACACTTTCCTAACTATGTGGTGAAGTTCTGTAGGGCACAATAGCTAACTCACATTAGCAGTGAGGTGCTTTTTATCTTTACAGTTGTGCAAAGGTAGATCATTAAAAGTAAGTTTCATGTGAAAATCAATGAGGAATAGGACAGAAAAAATCTGATTTCCAGGACTGCAAACTGAACCAATATCCAACAAAGTCTTACTTCCTATTGGTAATTAATTGTGATTCCTTAAAGATGATATAAAAATCTTTCTTTCAAGTTATGTGCATTGCATTTTTAAACAACCATTAAGTTCTTAGTACAGAAATGTTTTTAAATTGTTTGGATTTAGCCACTAAATAAACATAACTATTTGGTGTTTCTTTTGGTCAAGGGGACCATGAAAAATGTACTGAGACACAAGAAAATTTTGGAACTCTGGGTTAAGTTCTTTCTCTGATATTATATTCTAAGTAAAGGCCCTCAATAAATAAGAATAGAAAGGCAATTTGAAAGGATTTTAATGGAGAAATGTCTTAATGATTAATATATCTAGTAAAAAGTACAAAAAAGAGTTTCATGATACCACTTTATGTCAAGATCCCCCAGCTGAAATTAATCATTTTTCTTCTAGGCAACCATCTTTATCTTTCTTATAATTTTCTACTTTAGTTTGTATCTATATTGGTGACTATTGTTCTTATGAGAAGAATTTTGTTTTATTCACCCGAATATCTATTTATCATTCAGCAAATGGGAAAAAATCAAGGGATAACTACAATGATCTGTGTTCTATGAGGTAGATATTTATACCTTTATTATGAAGATAGACCAAGAAAACTGAAGGAAAGGGTTGGCTAAAGGACAGGTCAAGATAAAGCAATTTCCTTACTGCTAGACTTGTTTACTAGGGAAGATTTTTATAGTCTTCTTCTTTAGAAACATTTTGGAACTGCAAGCATTCTAGGCTGTATTGAATAGCTTCAGTAGGGGACCACCTCCTACTGGTAACAAAAAAGACCAGGTGTGCATAAGATCCACACTGTGGAAATCATAAACCTTTCCATAGAACACTAAATAATTCCAGCAGTGTTCTCAGGTCAACTAAAGGATTAGTCCAGAACTGACAAAGCTAATATCCCTATTTATCCTTTACAAATCCCCATGAAGTAAGAGTGTGTGTGTTGAGAGAGTTTTTATTATGTTACTGTTTGTCTTCCATGGCTAAAAAATTGAAGACTGAACTATTAAGGTCCTCAGCTGAGGTCCCACAGCAAGACGAGTCTGCTCACTGAATTCAGACACTTTAATTCTTTATGTCATTGGGCTCTGTAGCCACCAAACTCTTTACCTACTGGGAAAAGAAAGAGACCCTGATGTAATAAGGATAATCCTGTAACAGATAAAAAGAAGTTTGGCATCATCTTCAGAGATCACTGCTCAGGGAACAGGCCCCAGGTGTTGAGAAGAGTAGACATTGCAAGGTTTATGGAGAAGAAGCTGATAGAATGCTGTATCAGGTAGCACAATAACAAGGTGATTGATAGGACTGCACCTGGGCTCTGAGGTCAGCTCAGGATGAAGAAGGCCAGGTGATTGACTCTATGCTGGGGGCGGAGGAGTCTTAGTCACTTCTCAGTGAGAGCTAATGAGCTTACGGTCACAGGCAGCAGGCTCTTTCTCTTGAATCTGATCAGTTCCTTAAGTTTCTTGCCTTTCTTTAGCCCATTTATATAAATATCATTTCAAGAAGAGATGGTGGGAAAGCAGCTCTGTGAATCCCAAATTTCTTAGTGATGTTCAAAATGAAGTTACAGCCATAACACAGATGAAAAAGAGTGGACATTTAGCTAGTTCATTGGAGAAAGGAACAGATACACTGAAAAAGCTATGGTTTGACTGGAGGAAGAAGGGTAGAAGAAGGGCATGAGGAAAGGTGTGACTGGCAGCAAACAACAAATGGGAAGATTTAATCCGTGTACTCAGAATGAAGAAAAGATTCAGTGAAAACAGAGCTTGCTAAATATAAATGCCAGCTGCAATCTTGAACTATGGAGTAGTGAAAATAGTCTTTAATCAAAAAGAGGACATTGGCCATCAAATTCTCCTGTGCTACAATCAGGTAGATTTTTTTAAATTATCCTAATTTCTCTATCTGTCATAGAAGGGGAGAAATTGGTAAATGCTACAGGTAATGGCCGCCCCACTCTCTCCTCAAGTACCAGGGACTGAATACTTATGAACATATTATTGATAAGAATTCTCTGGGTAGGTTACTGAATGTTCAGATATTTGGGTACATCTACAAATATTTTAATTCAATAGGTCTGTAGAAGGATCCAAGACTAAACATTTTCAGCTCACTCCCTATATGATGCTTATGTGAGTGGTCCAATGATTGTACTCTGAGAAATACCACTCTATACAGTTAGTGTTAGTCTTGACTTTAACCTAGCACTCAGGGGGCATCTG
>RJWT010028115.1:0-15309 GCA_004365215.1 Cuniculus paca
TTTCAGAACTAGTTGACCCTGTGGTTTTAATTCCCTTTTGGTCTTCACACTCTCAGTGACCCTCACAACTCAGGTAAAATGAGAGCAGATAATGTGGCTAGAACCTCACTTCTGCAGCTATGCCCTGAGCAGAAAGAAGGGCAAAGAGTTCCAGAAAGGGTCATAGGCCTGCCTGCGACTCACTACTGTGAGGGAGATGTGATGTGAATGAACTCAGGACCAATTGTGAACTTTTATGCTAAATTTAATCTAGTCACGTCTCAGTATAGGTCTAAGTTGGACAATGACAACTCCATTTCCCACTCGAGGGTTTGTTGAACTCTTGAAATCTGGGAAGTAACAAAACTCAAAGCCTGGCCTCGGGGAGTATTTTGCCCCCTTGGCAGAGCATTGATCATTGTGTGGGTAATCATGAAATTGGCTCCATACTAAGCGTGCAGAAAGACTTGTGAGAAGAGCCTCCAGGGAAAGCAACACCCTCACCAGACATGTCTTCAGGACCTGAAAGCAGTTGTCTGAAGAGAGCAGAAAGCAAGGTTGAAAGCAACAAGGAAATCATCCCCGGAACAGGTTAAGGGCTGCCTTGCTCAGAATGCTGTCCTGTACTATAGGAGATAGTGTCAAGGGCCCACACAAGGGATGAGAGTTGAATTAGAGTCTGAAGAAGATTCATCTGAGGACAGCTGATGACCTGGAGCATTTACTGTGGCAAGGAGGAAGCTACTGAAAGCACAGCTGTCATTGTGCTGATCTGGACTGCAAGGAATCTGCCAGTCCATGTAATAAATTGTGCTCGGCAGTTCCAGTTTCACTATGAAGAAAGAATCGCCACATGGAGAATGCTATAGGCTGAAATGTGTCAAATGCCACCCAGTATCCATGAACATAACCTAACATGGAAAATGGGTCTTTATAGAAGATGAAGTTAAGATGAAGTCGCTAGGGTGAGCCCTAATACGTAAGTCTGCCATTCTTATCAAAAGGGAGATCTGAACACAGAAGCAGACTTGAGCACAAGATGTATGGAAAGATGAAGGCGGAACTCAGAGTGCTGTTTCTACAAGAGAAGGATACCAAAGATTGCCAATAACCACCAGGAGCAAGGATAGAGATAGATCATGGAACAAATTTCCGCTCACAGCCTTAGAAGGAATCAGCTCTTAAGATACCTTGATCTCAGACTTCTGGAGCTCCAAAGAGTGAATACATTTCTGTTGTTTGAGCTAGCCAGTGTGTGGCCCTGTGTTCAGGCAGCCTTGGGCACTAATGCAAACACTTCCCTCTTTTATCTCCAGGCAAGAGAGGATTTCCAACTTCCTGTCTCTGGAACAGACCTTAGTGCATGCCATGTCAATTTTGCGTGGGTTTCCTTAGTCCCCTGGCAGGAAGAAGTCAGTCTCTGCTGAATCTGCTGTTCATCTTCTTGATGATCATCCATGCCTCTTTCTACAAGAATTATAGACTCAGTGTATGGGTGCAGTAAAGATCCTTTCCTGATTTAAGTGGGTAAACTGAGGTTCAGAGATGGCTCAAGCAACTTCTTGAATGAGGAGATGCAGTTTTGTGGCGTTCAATCCCAGTTGGGAATTGTCCACAGGTTAGAACTCACACTCCAGTGTCATTTAGCTTTAACTTCTGCAACTTGGTTAGTAGCAGCTATACAAAAACGCATTTCGAAAAGGTTCAATTTTTTTTTATTTTAAAGAAAATAGGACAAAACAGAATGAAAAAAGCGAAAGAAAACAGAATAGAGTCAAACATAATGTAGCATTTCAAAGCAGAACACTGCAAGCTATACAGGTTTTCAAAACATAACAACAGGAGATTAACATTGGTTACTCTAGTGTCTCTTGCTTTCTTCAAAATGGTTGTTCTTACATTTACAGACAATAAACTCAAACAAAACAAAGTAGTATAAATCCAGATAAAAGAGAAAAGCATTACAGAACAGCTCTTTTGAAAAATGAGACACTACAGTAGCCATTGCTCATTTCTTGTTATCCGACTTGAAGACTTGAAAAGGTTCCAATTTTACCTCCTTTTTTTTACTATGAAATATTTTCACAGAGATTCTATTCACATTAATGGAGGTTGCCAGTTAGGCAACCATGGACATTTTCTCACTTCTAGTGTTTCTTATCTATAATGTTAGGTCTTCATGGTTTTCCATCATCTTTGGACAAATGATGACTCTAGAATCTGAAGCTAATATAGGCAAAATTCCAGAAATCCACCAACTGAGGCAGAACTGTTGCTGCATAATTAGTGCTTTGTGCTCTGCTGGCCAGGTGAGCACATTCATGCTGTTGGCCCCATTTGTAATTCAAAAACCTGGACCAATCTGGAATTTGAAGCTTGAATCGTGTCCGCAGAGTACATACATTAATCACACTACACTGATTTGGAAACCATGGACCTCCCCATAAATAAGACTTCTCATTAGAGCCTCTAAAACATTTGCACAGCCTTGTGCAGAAATGAAACCCCGAGCTGTGGAACCAAGGACTGTAGGCAGCCCCCTAAACCAAAGCTCAACATCAGCACTTAGGAGATGCAGTTGCAGGCTGTCACTGTCTCATTCCTAGACCTTGTAGTGCAGACATATAACCTCACACAACCAAAATATCTGGTATAGTATTTGAATAAAAGAATGAAAGAATGCATGCAGTTAACTGAGTGAGTAAAATCAACTATTGGAAGAATTCATGATAGCTCAGCAATCAGCTACAAATTCCCTCAAAAAACCTCCACCTTTTATCCGCCCAACAATGCTTTAAAGTCCCTACTATGTAAGAGATGCTGCATGATGTACTGGAGTTGAGCAACGGATAGGGTATGGCCCTTGCCCTAGAAGAAATCAAAGGTAAACAAAGAAGGTTAAGTCCAGGGATGAGTGCTTCTGTGCATTAAATATGTGGACTAGATGGGTAACAAACTTCATTTAAGAAACATTTCTGGGGAAGACATGAGATTTGTATCAGCTCTTGGAATAGTAGTAGACTATAAGTGGGTATCTGCCATGAGGAAGGGTGTTGGTGTACCAGAGTACAACACAGAAAAAGCTGAGTGCCAGAGAAGAGCACAAGATAAAAATGAGCACTCGGGGAAGGGCATCAAAACATGCCAAGAGCTACATGGGACTGGGGTAATCAGAGGTCACTGGAGGTAGGAAAAAGAGAGGCTAAATGGTGATCATAGATGTCCCCCTCTGTTCTATTCAAGTGCTCAAACTTAATCCCATAGGCCATAGGGAGCCATAAAAAGTTTTACAGCAGGAGATTGGTATGACCCAATCTCATTTAAAGATCAAAGGCATGCATGTATTTTGAGACAATTCAACTACAGAAATAAGCAAAGTTTTGTCCACAGACATTGATGTAAATTCCCAATCCATGTGTTATAGGTGTTGATTTAGTTCAAAACTCTCTCTCCATCACCGCACCCAGTTGCTGGCCACACAGCAACAGCGCCCTTTCTTTCAACCCTGCACCCCTGTGTTCGTAACTCTAACAGCCACACTCATTCCACAAGCTTTATCCTATTTCCCATGCCTTTTACATGGGAGACATGTTTTAAATAAAATAAAAATTCTTCTTGCTTCTTACAGATTGGACTTGATTAAATATTCCACTGATAAAGGGTAAGCAAATGTCAGCTTCAATATCATAAAAAGAGAAATGAGAGTTCATACAAGCAGCAAAGCAAACAATCTATTTTCATACTTTATTAGAAACATTTATTGCCATAATGACTACATTACATTAGGCAAGCAGGTGGAAAGGTGTTCTCTGCATGATATCTTCAAATATCTTTATTTTGAAGATCTTATCTCTCTAATATTTAGACAGATGTTTTACTCCCTCTACTACAGCGAGGGTACAAGTGCATGATTTCAGCTCCTAAGTAAGTACATGAAGATCATGGCCTCTCGCTGGGCTTCCATGACCCTCGGAGCTCCCTTGGCCCTCCTTTCCTGCTCTACACTGAAAGAGGTGCTCTGTGCAGAGAGAGCAGAATCACTGTACACTGACCAGGGCTCTTCCACAGGTCACAGCTAATATCCAAGTTTGCTTCCCGAATTTTCCAATTCCTCTACAGCAGGATAGTGCTGTAACTCCAATCCAGCCAAAAGATAAAGAAAGGATCACTGTTTTCCCTCTAGTATCTACACTATTTGGAATATATTGGCAGGTTACCTGAAAGGGAAGATTTTTAAACCTTTCTCTCATCTGTTATGAGTACCCTATTTCTGTGTCACATAATTTCTATAAACTTAGTGGCTGAGTACAGCACACAGTCATCACCTCATATTTTTATGGGTCCAGTTTTGCTGGGTCCTCTGATCGCTGCAATCAAGGTGTGCCCAGGCTGAGCTTTCATCTGGGGGCTCCGCTGAGGAAGGGTGGAGCATCTATTTCCCTATAGCCAAACAGCTGAGGGCTTCAGTTGTTCTCTGGTTGCTGTTCAGGGGCGGCCTTCAGATCATGACCGTACTGCCCTCTCCATATGACCCTTTCAATAGTGCAACCTGCTTGTTCTGAATCAGCAAGGGAAAGATCCTCTTAGCAAGGCAGAAAACTCAGTTTCCTCATGTCGTGTATTCACATGCATATACTTACCTTCACTGCATCCCATCAGGTGAAATATCATAGGCCCTGCCACACTGGTGGTGGTGGGGGAATCCTACAATTACTTGTTTATAAGTCTAGGTGAGGGACTGTGCAGTCACCTTAAAGGCTATCTGTCATGCATGCCTTAAATCTATTAGGGTCTAGCAGAACATCTGGATCGGAGGATTCATGGGTCACCATAAGATCCTCTCACAGAACTGAATTCCATCCAAATTTTACAAAATGAAAAAAAAATTCATGTATCTTTAAAAAATCTTCCTTCCTTTAAGGTCATAAATGCAGATATTTATTCTAGCATAACTGTCCTATGCATATTACATTCTCTAGTATACATAATTTCCAATTTTCTAATTTCTACTTTTTGTTGGTAAATAAAAGTAAATATATCAGAGATACTGATCAGGAGAAAAGTGGAGTATTTGGAGTCAGTCAGATAAAAAATATTTATTGAGCACTTGCCAGAACCTTTGCAAACCACTCCGGAAGATAAAACAGAGGTATCAGACAAGGCCTCACCCTCACAAGATGGGAAATTCATTGTAGCCAAAATGAGTTTGTGATGGGATAGATTTCCAGCTTCTCTCCTATTTTATAAGTAGTTGAAGATAGTATTCCTCAGCTACACAAAGACTGCAGTCTGCACATGCAGAAAGTAAAACTGCCAGATTAGAGCAAAGGTGATCACACACAACCACAGCTAATACTTGTTGTAGATGGAAAGGGGGTTAGAAACACAGAAGAGCCCCTAACTCAAAACAATCAAATCCTTCGTCAGGCATAATTACAACTGCACTTTTGGGTCTCAGAAAGTAAACAAACCAGTCAGAGTGTCAAAAACATGAGCTACAATCAGAGCAGTGTGGGAGGGATACAGGGAAGCAAGAAATATAGTGATGTGGGCTTGGGATGGCTCAGTATGCTAATGACAGCGCCACAACGTAGACCATTGGGGCAAAGGAGGAGCTGAAACTGTTGCTCACAGACTCAAGCTGAGATGCTAGAACCAGACTAAAACTGCCAGGGGTGACTCCTAGTTCCCAGCCCAAGCAAAGTCAAAAGAAAGTCTTCTACAGAGAAAAACACACTCAGGGCTGGGGATCTAGCTCAGCGGTCTAAGTGCCTGCTTGGCAAGTGCAAGGTCGTGAGTTCAATCCCCGGTGCCGGAAAAAAAAAATGTTTAAAAAAAAAAAAGAAAAACACACTCAACTAGACCAGTAGAATTTTCAATGAATAACACCCATCAGATTCAAGTTGGAAACAAGTCACCATGTGGAAGGGTCAACAATTCTTAACAATCAGTGTCACACAAATGAGCATACAAATCATACAAATGCTGATCACAGTGCATTGAAATTGTAAGTCAACAATAAAAATAGAACTATAAAAAAACTATGTTTTGGAAATTCAAAAAATAATAAATGATTTTATCCATCAAAAAATCATAGTAGAAGTGTTTCAAATGCATAGTGAAATTGTTACATATAAAATATGTGATGCACAAAAAGCAGTAAAAAGAAGGAAATACATAGACCTGTTTTCTTACATGAGAAAAAACTGAAATTACTTAGAATATATGGAATAAAGGTGTAAAACAGATAGGAAAACAAGTAAGACTGTCAAAGTCAGTTCTTTGCAAGACAAATGAAATTGACAAATCTCTAGCAGTATTTTTGCAGAAAAAAAAATGTGAAAGACTCCAGTGATATTAGAAACTCAAGTAGAAATCCCAAAAATGCTGAAAAGTTATTTTTAAAATACTGTAAACAATTTTATGCCACTAAACTTAAAAACTTAGATAAAACTAGAATATTCATAGGGAAAAATTAGCCAAAATTGATTTAAGAATAAATAAAAAATTGAAAGTACTTTGACCTCTAAATATTAAATTAATGTTTAAAATATTCCAGAAAAAATAAACATGAGGCCAGATGATTTTCCAGTGAGTTTCACTAAATTTTCAAAGAGGAAATAATTCAGGCATTTCAGGAACTCTTCCACAGAACATGATGAGTTAACACTCTTCAACTCATTCTATGAGAACAGAGTCTTGTCACAAAAAGATCTAAAAAAACAGTATATCAAAAAAATAGAAACCATAAGTCAGTCTCCCCAGCAGACAATTATCTATAACCCATATAAAATATTATCCTACCAAAGTCATTCAAAGAGATATTATGTCATGAGTTAGATGGGTCTGGAAAACAGGGATAATATGATTTTTTAAATGTATTTATATTGTTCTTCACATTATTGCAATTTATTAATGAAATCATGTGACTATATCAAGGGATGCATATAAAGTAATCATAAGCTCACTTTTTAAAAATATCTGGTATAATATTTGTAGAGCCAAAACAAGTATATCTTTGTGGCAAAAGTTTCTAAACATAATCAGAGAAATGTGTACAATAAACTTCCATATATCCAGCTAATAGAGAGATTGTAGCATCAAACATAAAGGACAAATAATAATAGTTCTAGAAAGTTCCCATTTACTTTTTCTGTGTGTCCTTTAATAAAATATATCAAAATATTAAAATATATTATGTAATGGGTATTTATATCTACACCTGTATCTTGAGTAATTTTGACTAGCCTAATTTATTTTTTTTCTTATTTTTAATTGTGGTAACATGCTTAACATAAGATTTACTGCCTTAATCATTCTTAAATGTATAGGTCAGTGGCATTCAGTATATTCACATTGTTCATATAGCCATCACCACCATTCATCCCCAGAACACCTCTTACAAAATTGTGACTTTTCCTATTAAATACTAACTCCCCATTTCCTCCTCCTATACCCTGGCAACCATCATTCTACTTTTTTCTCCATGAATTTGACTACTCTAGAGACCTCATCTAAGTAGAATTGTGTCTTGCATGTCCTGTGTAAATAACTTACTTCCCTTAACATCATGATGGGGGGGGCGAGTTGTACTAGAAATTGAAGTCAGGACCTTGCACTTGCCAGGCAGGCACTGTGCCACTGAGCTATATTACTGGCCCTAACATCATGTCTTTAAAGTTTACTCATACTGTAGTGTGTGTCAGATTTCTTTCCTTTTTAAGGTTAATGATCCACTGTACATATACACTACGTTTTGTTTATACATTCATCCATTGATGGGCAGTTGGGATATTTCTAGTGCTTTTTTTTTTTTTTGTAAATAATGCTGTAGATACCTTTTTGAAACTCTGCTTTCAATTTTTGTAGCTATATCCAGAAATAGAACTACTGGGTCATATGGTAATTCTAAGTTTAATATTTTGAGAAATCTCTGTATTATTTTTCATAGAGGCTGAACAATTTTTGTTTTCTTCTTTTAATATACAATTGGAATTTACTCACAAGTCCCAGGAACATCACCACCACCATCATCATAATCAGAGAAGAAAGCAATCCACATTATGTCAGGCTACCCTTTCCTTGACTTTATATTCTTGTCCATTTACGCAGTTATATGTAGGCGTCTAACATTTTTAGGACAGCAAAACTTTTTGAAAGGTCAGTTTTCTTTGGATATAGTATCTCATTAATCTACTTCAAATGAGTTGTGCAGAAAATTTGAACATTTTTTATAATGAAAATACAGTGTAGTTAAAAGAAACTTCCTACTGCTTGCCTATGTCCTCCAAAAGAAAAAAGATATGAAAATCTTTGCAAGAATCAGGGATTATCAAGTAGAAATCATTCCATGATCACTAAATTCAATTAATCCCAAATGTACTTTTAGTATCATTGCTGCCCAAGAAAAGTTGTGGTAAATGTGTAAAAAGCACATGAAATTAGAGCAAAGAAAGAAGAATATGTTAAGAGGAATCTTACCAAATTATTTGTGAGACAACCAAGAATCAGAAAGCATAAACTTATTTGAATTCCATTCATAGGATTCTACTTACCTTGGAAACCACAAGCTCAGAGAATCAATTTGAACTCTGTTTTGAACATCACAAAACCTAAGTTTGGCCTATTGAGGAGGTGGCTATAAAAAACAGTGACCTGTTAATTTGTTGAATCAACGCTCACTCACCTATTGTGTTACAGACACCATGATAGGCTTACATTCATTTTCTCTAATCTTCACAGTGGCCTTGCAAATGAGGACATTATCTGAACTTTGCAGATGAGAAAATCAAAGTTGTAGGAGGCTAAACAGCCTGGGATTATGTTTAGTGAAAGGCACAATTAGTAGTAAACCTTATATGCTCATTCTGGCTCTTTTTCTGGAATTCCTTCTGTTGTTATTTTCCCAAAGTGGACGGATAGAAAGGAAACTCTAAGATCTTCTAGTGGCTCACATATTGGATGTCAGTTTGGTTAAGTATAAAATCCAAGGGTCAAAATTCTTCTATCCCCCAGAACTTTGGGAATATCATTCTAGTGCTTAGTATTGTTACTAAGTACATTAAAGTACATGAGATGCTTTACTAATTTTCCTTTCTCTCAAAGCCCTTAGTCACTTTTCTTCACCCTCAGGCAGGGCTTGGAAATGCAACAATGATGAAGTAACACGTTCATCATTTCACTTGCCTGCTTGATGCTTGGTCTTTTAATCAGAAGATACCTTGGCATTGGGAGGGCGGGTTTCCAGTCAGGACAGTTCTGGCAAATGCTGCTGTGTCAGCTACTACCAAGCATGCCCTGGAATCCCTCAAGGACCACTGGCTCCTGTTGAGAGGTTTCTATTCCATGTACTTTGGACTAAGGCTGTCCTCATTTTAATTTTCCTTTCTCTCTCTTTCATTCCACTGTCCTTCTTGGTTTTTTTCCCATTTTTTTCTTGATTTCTTGATTGATTTTTTAAATACTTCAAGTCATTTCATGAAATTTGCACCTCTCTCAAAGTTGTAGAGAATATCTGCTCAGGGTATCATGTGATGCCTTTATTCATCTGTGCTTTCATTCTTGATGTAACACATGGACAAAAGGACAAGTATTCGGTCAGTTAAAACTAAGATCAGTTTATTTTACATGGCTGTGTTGAAAACCTGTGACATACCTTTGTATCAATTAGTTCAGGCTTTTATGTCATGCTAAATTGGCACTAAGAATTTCATGGACAGATCAGAAATAAGGCTATATTAGGTCCTCTTCCCTTTTCTTCTGACTGCAGCTCTCAACATCTCAAGAATGACATAACCATTTTGGAACCTTTCCCAACATCGGAAGTGGTGGAAAATGGAACTATCACTACAGAATTGAGATTTTACTTTTAGCATACTTTTTTTCCTGCAATGTTTCATAAAATTTCTGCAGAGTCAAGCTGTGATTTCAAGTTGATACCATTCTGCCTCATTTGTGATTCTGTAGGAGTTTGTGTGAATTTCAGATGTTGGATCCTGTAAATAAATTTTTCCATTAATTAATGTTTAATTTACTGTTGACTCTAACCAGCTTGTCAAAATTTAGAAAATGAACTGTATATCCATACAAGCTATCTTAGAAATACCAACATACGAGAGCATTATATAAAATGCAGAGCTTCAGGGTTGCTTTGTCTAGTTCATTAGAATAAAGAAGTCTACCCCCAAAAAATGACTTGAAAAGATGATCTTGTCCAGAAATGTATACCTCCAACAATTTACATGACTCTTCCAAACCTCTGTGGTTGAAAAATCTCATGGAAAGATACATTTAGTAAATGCAGGGAAGCCTAGAAATCAGGAACTGGATTGTTAAAGTGGCCAACGACTTCTTATTTAATGAGAGATTTGGTAGCACTCCAACACATTTATTCTAGGGCTTCTTCCAGCATGTTTTACCATGGCAGTATGATCAGTTTGTTAACTCATGCCCGAAAAGAGGGCATTGCTCTACTGTGAACCACACCGGTGCTGTGCAGGTATTCACTTCAGACCTCAGCGCTATTCTCTTTGCAGGGCTCTGCCTCTGGGAGCAGAATATATGATGATGGGGTGTTAAGCAATTTGCCCTGCCCTGGGGTCATGACTGAGGTTGCTCTCAGAGTGCTCCTGTTTCCCATTTCACAACTCTCTCCTGCTCCCACAGACCACTAAGGAACGGTGTGTAAATTTCACACAGCTCCCGAGTTTGGGTTGGAAGAGCATCTGAAATTTCAGCTGCTTACCCAGAACTTATCCAAATACCATTTGCTGGACAGTCTCACATGGTTGGTCTTTCTCATGAGACTTTGTTGGGTTTTAGCCCAGCCAGAAAAACTTCAGAGGCAGCCAATCAGAAAGTACAAAAGCATACACACTTTTCAAACATCAAGGTATAACATCTACTGTTTGAAGCTTCAGAAATGGCTGGGGTGGGCTCATATCTTCTCCAGAGGTCAGCATTAGTGCTCCATATCCCCAGTGCACCATGGGGCCATGAGTAGTGTCAGAGAAGGGCCATGAAACACAGGAACTGGGTAAGAATACAGCTGGAGTGCCAAAGACTCCAACTTCTCAAGAGGTACACATCCTAATCAACATAGCCCTTTCCTATGGCTACTGTAACTAAGGGCCAATAACTCAGACACTCATATTGTCACAAAGTATATATCTTCTTACAGACTTCTGAAGTCTTAAGTCTGCAATCGGGGTGACTACAGGTCCAGATTCCTCCCCAGGACTCCATGAAGCATTTACTTCCTTTCCTTTTCAGTCTTCAAGAGACAACCAGCATTCCTTGGCTAGTGTTTAATCCTTTGTTCTCTCCTATCTCTTGCTTTCTCCTATGATTAATTCAAACTCTCCTGCCTCACTCTCCCAAAGACTCTTATAACTCCACTAGATGTTTGCTAATGATCCAAGACAATATCTCCATCTTAGAATCCTTAACTTAATCACATCTACAAAGTCCTTTTCCCTATGTGAGGTGACATAGTCACAGGTTTTAGGAATTAGAACATGGACATATTGGGCACAGCAAAGGAGGTAGGCAAAGGGGGTGCGTGGGCAACCTTCCACAGTGAATTTCCCTTAATTGAGAGAATTCAGACTCAAAAGAAAAAGCATAAATGCCAATGATGTCGTCCATTAGATGGCAGGGCACATGCTGTGCCTTAGGGTCCTGATGGGCATGAAAGGTTGTTAAAGGCTCTGTCCTTGACAGAGTTTGCACTAAGGAGGTTTGAGCAGTGATGGGTGATGAGTGCTGGACCAGGTGGGAAAACAGCTCCACAGGGCCATGAAAGCCAAGACAGGCAGTGTGAACCTGGTGTGTTACAGAGAGGCCCTTATCTCTGAGACATGCAGTTGACCAGACACAAAAGAACCACAGCCCCTAAAATTCAGGGCACCCTACATCCTGGCTCTCTCTCTCAGGATAGCATGCCTGATTTTCCTCAGTTTCTCCTAACAGAGAAGAGGCACATGCAGCTCTCTAACTTGTCACCTGGCATCCAGTAGCAGCTGTACAGTGGCGTGTGCTTGCTGTACCATGTAGAGAGCATCATATTCAGGATCCAATTACTCCCCCCAAGAGTAGTTTTTCTTCACCTCTGGTGGCATGTCTCACAGAAGCAGGGAGCAAAGGGGTTCCTGCAGTGAC
This sequence comes from Cuniculus paca, assembly GCA_004365215.1. Classification (NCBI taxonomy): domain Eukaryota; kingdom Metazoa; phylum Chordata; class Mammalia; order Rodentia; family Cuniculidae; genus Cuniculus; species Cuniculus paca. The sequence continues at coordinate 12,139 of RJWT010028115.1, forward strand.
TAACAAAATAGATTATAGAGACAGCCACTTATCTTATTTGTCATCTCGCCAAAGCAAGACTGCTCCGATATTCTGGAGAACAAACAGAAGGTTTAGAAAACAAAATAGCAGTGGCAAACAGTGTGAGTCCTTAGCCTTTGCCACCTTGCACTACTACTCCAGTGAGATGGGGTAAGAAAACGAGAGAGAATCCAATCTTTGGGCCATCAAGACCCCTATAGCTCTGCCTTAAAGAAGATCCCCTTGACTCCCCAGGATCTATAACCAGTAGAATGACACATAGACTAAGAATAAACAGTTTCAAATATTAATTTATTTCTTTTTATTTATTTATTTTTTTGCACAAAATTTAGTTCTTTCGTAGGACTATCTTTGTACTAGGTTTGCTTGTCTTGGGTGATGCATTACATTTCAGCTACCCAAATATGTTCTATGAATGACTAAGATTTTGTGAATAAACAGGTATGTGTGTGTGTTTGTGCATGTGTGTGAATAATGGCATTTGAGTGTATTAAATGAAAGGGTCATTCACTCTGCTGTACCTTTCTTCCAATCCTTCTTTAAAAATTATGCTCCAAAAATTAAAAATAAATACAGAAACAGATAAAGTAGACATCCACAGAGCCTTCCACCATGCAGCATTGGTGCTGGTGTTTAGCTACCAAGCAGAGACTCACTGCACATAGCACTCAACAGCCACCATGATGGTGGACATTGGCTGCCTTCTGCAAGATGCATGGCAACCCCTCTCCCAGGAGTCATGGGACTTATTTCTTACAGCCTCAATGCTGGGCCAGTGACAAGTTACTAATTTAGCAACGATTAGCAGTCAGCACTGTGAGGGGAACAGTCGAGGTGGTCGTGGCTCCCAAATTTGCCTTCCCATGGTTTGACCTTTGTTGCTGGCCTTGAAATTGCACATCCCATGCCTAGCTCTCCCAGCAGAGCCCTGAAGGGTGAGGTATAGAGGCTTCCAGAGTTTGCCCATTCTCTATCTCCTGCCTCAATCATTTTTAAATGAAAAATTAAAAAGATATCACAGCCAAGGTGGCCTGTGGTTTCAATGTTGCAGCCAAATAGGGAGCAGAAACATTTCTTTGAATCCAGAAAGGAGTATCCCAGTGACTCCACCACCACTGTGACTTCAATTGCTCTGCTAGCATCCTAACACAACCAGGGGAGCTGGATTACAAAATGATTTGTGATAATGGGAGTGAAAGAGGGGGCTATTTGACTTCAGGAAACAGTGCTGCAAGTTGGGAATGATGTATGACATGAGGCATCCGCAGCCAAGGCATAGTTGATACAGGAGGTACAACAGGCTGGCCCCGCTGTGCCAAGCAGGCTCCCTGTAACCAGACACACAGACATTGGGCTCAATCAGCAGCAACCTTCCAGAAAACCACAGCAAGACCCTAAATTGCAGATAAAATATAACCAGCTAACAGCCATGCTGTTAATTAGCAAAAGAGAGAGACAGAGAGATTTCCACATGCACAAATAGCCACTCTTCTCCCATCTACATCCTCTGATACATTTGCCTTAAAAAAGCTGAAATGAAAACAGCATCATTTTATGAATGCTAAAATTTAACTGGTTATCACAGTTTGAAAGGTAAGGGCTCGTGGGCTTAAAAACAGAAGTAAGCTATTTTTAAATCCTTTATTCTAGCTAGAAAACAATAGCTAGATTATTATTGAGAAACAGTGTTTTCAGCAGAAAAAAAAATTGCAAAATTCAGTTTTAAAGATTTTAAAAATCACTTTAAATATGAGTTGCTTGGATTTGTTTTGTTGTGTTTTGTCTGGAAATTCCTTACAATTCATTCCCCAAATTTATGGATGACTCATATGCCATTGGCTTTTGTTTTGCCCACATCCCATTGGGCAAGTCTGCTGAGTCCCTTGGATCTAGACCCCCAGCCTTCGGTGAATGAGGCGTCAGCCAAACTGAAGCTTTCATAGTCAAATATTTTGTATTTTTACCCCAAAAGCAAGCACAGGCCTAGAGCTGCAGGCCAGAGTTTATCTCCACGATTAAGGCAGCTGTCCCTGTCCCACAATATGTCATAATGATTTAAAACAGCAAAATGGTGCCAAATAATTAGCAGATGAACCTTTCAGATTCCAACTGTATGACTATGAGATGAAATTAGCCATTTATGGATTTCAGAAAGAGAGGGGACTGAAATGTTTTATAGTGTAACTAAAAAAATCATCGAATGAGTCCCTCATGTTGAACATTTCCTAATGTCAGAAACAGGGTGGATGACACAGAAATCGTAAATCCTGTTGGTAAGTGTTAAAATCATTTTAGTCTGCCATCCCAGAAGAATTCGATAGAGTTGAATGGAGGATGTCTGTACACAAGAGCGTGGGCCCACATCCCTACAGGCATTCACACTCCTCATCCAGAGAGGGGTATGTGTGCCCTGTTCAGTGTGTTTGGTTCTTAAATAAATGCTTAATTTTAAGAAGCTTGCTTTATGTAAACCTACTATCTCAGAGATGTCAGCTCTGTATACACTGTATGTATACAAGCACTTTTTTTTCTATTTTATTAGTATATGTTTGCAATACATAATAAATACATTCATCATGGGGAACTGGTACCTATCCATATCACATCTTGATCCTTTCACACATCCTGTGCTAGCTGTCAGCATCTGCCCTGTGCCGTTCAATACATTCGCAGTAGCATTTTAATTTTAACGAAAACAAAAATGGGACTCTGAGGTCCTTTTCCTTTTTCTGTGTCAGGCAATGCTTGGTCTGTGTCACGGACAACATGTGACTTGGCAATTATTTCCTAAATGGCAAAACCGGGCATGTTGTGTTAATAAAAGTCACGGTCTGATATTTTTAAACCAGTCGTCCAAGAGGAAGGCCCAGAAGACATTCACCAGCCATGTGTCACAAGACTTGGAATGGCAAGGGTTTGTGTTTGTTCATTGAGGGGAAAAGAGGGAGAATTTGCTCCAGTTATCTGCCAGCTTTTTAAACAGGAGCCTTCGATATAAAACTGAGCTAGATTTCAAGCCCTGCTCTCCCAGGCGAGTTGTAAGATCAGCATACGAGGAGAGGTGTGCTGGCAGAGAAAACGGCGCTCTGTGATTATTCTCAGAAGCCCTTGGCCTTCCTTCGACAGAGGGGGAGGGCTGAGCCCCTCTCC